>JACEFO010000970.1:600000-810173 GCA_015342445.1 Digitaria exilis
CCGGCTTGTGGTTTCTTATGTACAAGTACAGTCCAAGGCTCTGAATCGTTATTAGGACTTAATCCTGCCTTAGGAACGGCACCTTGGACTGTATAGAGCAACCAATAGTAAAGCAACAGGAAAGTAATTTTCCAACAATAAGGAAGTTCAAGTAAAGACAGGTGAAAAAATGAGCATACCAACAAGTGTTTCCTTCTGGACTGAAGTCTTATTTATCTTGACATTATTCACAGAATTATCCTCAAGAATGGTGCTCTTGATTGACTTCTGTTTTGTTCTAATTCTTTTCTTGCTAGGAGTTTCAGAAATAACCTCAGAACTTTCGAGCTTTTGTTCAACTACAACTGAAGCACCGCCTTTTCTTTTTAAAGGTTCTTCCAAGGGGCTAGCCATCTCAGCAGATGACTTTCCCTCTTTACCTATGGGAAGGAAACAGGCTTCACAACAATATTGTATCTAAATAGGACAGCAAATGAAATAATGGCAAATGATGCATTCATGACCCTGTGTTTCCTCCATCATAGTACCTCAAGGTTGATGACAAAGTCACAAGAGTTTCAAAAGAACTCATGCAAGAAACAGGTTCAGAGAATGACATGTTTGGTTCACTATTTCACTTGCTACTTATGGTGTAACTTCAAGGGGAGAATCTGACCAGTATACTAACTGGTAAGATGGCATATCTGAAAAAGATTTACTTCAAATCTATCGCTACAAGTGTGAAGTAATACATACCATTTCCTTCCACGCCCAGAGAATCCATCACTGCCGATACTAAATCTTTCTTGCTGCCTTTCCCAGAAACACCCATCCTCCTTCAAAATTTAGTTCACAAAGAGTTAACAAGGCGCATCAATTCCCACCAATAGAAAAAAGGGGCATGAACAGATACTACAGGTGTACCCAGAACTGGGAGAGGCGTCAAAAAAGAAAAAGGAAGGAAAAAAGGCAGAACTGGGAGAGTTTAAACCTTGTGAGCTCCCTGAGCTCTTTCACCGTCATTGATTGGAGCTGGCTAGGATCACTCTTCACGCGCTCTATCTCCAAGTCGACTTCAGCAGCATCTTCCTAAGGGTCCATACACAAAGGTATAAAACGACCGTAGGAGAATATGAGCACTAAATGGAAAAGACCAACCTTCTCTACGATTGACTTCTCGTCTTTCTTGATCTCATTATTCTTAGACACAGCTCTGCGCGAATATGTAGCCCGCATTCCGTCCCTCAAGAAGTTCAGATTTGTCAGCACGGGCTTTCTTGGGCTTAAAAAATTCGTACCTTGGAGTCCACAGCTACACCTATTAGGAAGAAAAACGTCTATTGGTAAAGAAACCTTCCAGATTAAATTGATTCTCATGACAATGTATTCAGGTTACAGGTATGGGATAGCTGCAGAAAAAAAAAATCCTCAAATGATAGTTGGATATTTCTAGATCGGCGTAGGGTTTCACGCTATCTTCAAATAAGTTTGAGATTAATCATTTTGCTAAACTAAAGCCCTCCACCAGCGCCCTGACCAAAGCCCTGACCAGAGTCTGGAGCCATATATTTCATAATCATATTTCCCGACTAATAAATCTCATAACGCTGTTGACACTTGAAAGCATACAAGAAAAAAAGAAATAGGGATTTCCATTGGCGGCCAAACCCTTGTCCCGGAATTGAGCTGCCGCTGTTCAGATGGCGGAGGAACCGAATCGACGCAGACCGGATGGGCTAAACCGACCCGAAGGTAGCCAATGCGCCACAAGAGAGGGGGTAGAGGTGGGGAGGGAGATGGGCACCGTACTGGTAGAGGCGGAGGAAGGAGGCGCCGCGCAGCAGCAGTGGCATCGGTCGGCGAGCGAGTGCGCGGAGGCGCCGCGACGTGGAGCGGTAAAGCCGTGCAGGAGAGCGTGGCGTGGCTGCGTGGGTGTGCGGTGGCCTGGTGGGTCGCGGACGGCACAAAATGGCCCGTTCTAATGGGCCGCATCGCAACTCCCGCCGTCCAGCGTGCGCTTTCCAGTTAGTTACATTGTGGCCCATTGTCACGCAGCCAATTCTTTCATCAAGATGATTTGCCATTTTCTTTTTATCAATCGGCCTCAAATCTTGTTTTCGTTGTTGATCCGTCCAAGATATTACACAGCCAGTACACTTGTGGATGTAACATTGTGTTGACCCAGAAGGTAGAAATTCATTTAATTAGACGAACTATTTTCAAATCAAAGCAAAGAAAACACTCAAATTCGTGTAGTTAAACTACTCTAAATCTTACTAGATCAAAGCATGTAGAAGTTGCCTCTTGTACTCGCGCTGCCGTCATCAGTTTTGCATTAGTTAATGTGTGCTATGCGTGCTTAATTTCACATGATACATCAAACTAACACGTGGTAGTCAACTTAACATGCGACTTTGGATTAGTCTGATCCGCCGAATTCTCACAAACAAGTTTCCCTTGACGACGATTGGACTTGGCTTTGAAATGCGTTATCACAAGCGGAAAAACTTGTTCATTCGACAGTCACCACACGAGCATATGTAAAAATCCACAAGATTAATAATCCATTGAACGGGGAAAAAAACAACAACAGATGAAATTCATTTTGCTACACTACATATTCTTCCCTCGTCCAGATCACTGAAACTCTGAGGTCGCAAGACTTGCAGTTTTTACAGGAGGAAATGCTGCAGATATCTGAGCCCCTCGTCGGCGCTCACATACCGGCACTCGCACATCACTCCGAGCCTCACCTTCTCAATCACCTTCTCCTCCCCGGCCACGGCCAGCTCCACGACAACCTCTGCCTCCAGCCTCGCGCCGCCGCATCCCGGCGCGGGCAGCCTCTCCGCGACACCGGCCTCCCCTCTCCCTCCGAAGCTGATGGCCCCCGCCGCCCTCGCCGCCGGCACCTTGGCGTCCATGATCAAGACCGCCGCCGCGGGCGCCTCGTCGTCGTCCCCGCGGCGGCGCACCGCCGTCCAACGGACGCGCCACTCCCCCGGCCCAATCGCCGCGTTCCGGTCGCTCACGTCGACCCCGAACAGGAACATCCCCGCCGAGGCGTTCTTCACGCCGACGGAGGTGGCCTCGTCGGCGGCGACCGCGAAGGAGAGGATGCTCCTCTCGCCCCCGCCGGCGGCGGCGGCCGTGGTGATGTCGATGGCGAAGGCCACGTCGGCGAGCGCGAGGCGCGGGGCCGGGAGCTCGCGGCGGCGGGTGGACGCGGATCGGAACAGCGCGAACATGCGGCGGTGCGGGGAGGAGGACGAGGAGGAGCACTGGCGGCGGCGGTCGTCGGGAAGGTGGCGGAGGAGGGCGAGCGAGGAGGGGTAGTGGTGCGCGCAGAGACGCGCCCAGAGGTAGTCGGCGGCGAACGCGTCGTGCCAGGAGGTGGAGACGCAGGAGGCCGCGGCGAGCGACGCGGCGTCGAGGAAGGGCGCGACGAGAGGGAGCGCCTCCCACGGCGGAGGAGGAGGCGGCGACGCACGCCGTGTGCCCGGCATTGTTGTCGCCTCGCCGCCTGTCCCGCGCATCTCTCAGTGTAATAGTCCACTAATTTCAAAATGTGAAAAATTTTGAAACTTTTGTTGTGCTTGAAAAGTTTGGTTTACCCTAAGGTTGCCTTCTTCTCTCTCCTCGAAAATTCCTAGGAAAAGTGGATTTATTGCCTAAGGACCTTGTTAATGCTAGAGTGGCATTTGGATCTCTCTTGGGTTTTATTTGGATCTTTGTGTGGGGTTTTGAATTTGAATTTAAATTCAAATTCTAAACCTAAAACTAACTTGGGCTCTAACTAAACCTAACCCAGGAACCAGCCCAGCCCACTTCTCTTTCTCTCTCTCCCTCTCTCTTTCTTTCTCTTTCTCGCGTCGCAGCCCAGCAGGCCGCCGGCCCAGCCGCGCTCGCGCGCCCGCCCTCGCTGACAGGTGGGTCCCACCTGTCGGCGCCGAACCGCGCACGCCGCGCCATCCCTCTCTCTCTGCCGCACCGGTCCCACCTGTCAGGCCCTCTCTTTCTTCCCCGCGCGCGCCGCGCTCTCTCACTCTCTCTCGCTGACGGGCTGGCCCCACCCGTCAGCTTTCCCTTCAACCTCGCGACAGGGTCACGCGATTCGCATGACCCTGTCGCCGGCCGCTCTCCCGCGCTGCCGAGCCGCGCCGCGGAAGCCTCTAGAAGCCGCCCTCGCGCCCTACCTACCCCGCGCACCCGTGAGCCCCTTTTGCCCCTCAAAACCCTAGCCGCTACACCCTTAGATGCTCGCCGCGTGTCCACCGGCGCGGACGCCGAGGATCCCCGCCGCTCGCCCTACCAACCACCCCGGGAACCCCCTCAAACCCTAGCCGCTATCCTATTTAAACCCTAGGCAGCCTCAATTGAAACCCTAGCCGTCAATTTGGGGTTTTCCCCTTTCCACCGCCGCCACCGGAAGAGGAGAAGAAGAGGGGGAAGGGAAGAAGAGGAGGAGAAGGGAGAGGCTCGCGGCAAGGAGGTGCCTTGCCGTGCCTCGAGCCAAGGCGGACCTCGCGGGACGAGGAGGAGCACCGAGCCACGCCACCAAGGGAGCCGCGCACCGACGTCGACGCCGCCGAGCCGGGGACGAGGATGAACGCCGACCACAAGCTGTACCTCGACTTCGCGCCTACCGCCTCGACTCGCCACTGCCTCGTCGAACTTCCCGCGTCGCCAAACTCTTCTTTTTCGAGCCCTAGGTGAGCTTTTGCCTCGCCGCGCCTCGCTCTGCTCCGGCGGGTCGCCGTGAGCCACCCTTAGCGCGCCGCCGCCCTAGGACCCCCCCTACCCCTCTGTCCGGCCGTCGTGCCGCTTGCAGGAGCCCAAGCTAGCGCCTTTTTGGCCCTGGACGCGACCGTGGGCGCGCGCAGCCGCCGCTCCACGGTTCGCCGTCGCGGCGAGCCATCCCGGCCGCCGAGCCGCGTCGCAGCGCCTCGCCACGCCCGCGCACGCACTCGTGCACGGTGCGTTGGCTTGCGCACGCGAACGCGCACACGCACACACGTACACGGTGCCTTGCGGGCTCGGGAACGCGTCGAGCGTTCGCTCGCCGGCGTTCGGTCATGCCATTGCGGCATTTCACCGAACGCCTGGCAGGCGCGCTCGCGGCGCCGCCCCGCGCTCGCGCTGTGCGGGCCACACGGCGCTGGCCGCACGGGATCGCTGCGCAGCCGCAGCGGATCCCTGGGCCGCGCGCCGCGTTGGCTGGGCCGCGCCATTTTGGGCCGCGCCTGGCCCATGGCCGGTTTCGGCCCAATGGCCGAGCCGCGCCGCGCACCGCACTGACCGCGGGGGCCCACCAGTCGGTGACTGGCCCCCACTGTCCGCTGGGACCCACGCGCTGACGTGTGGGGCCCACTAGCGCTGACCCTTGACCGTTGACCGTTGACCGGTCAACGATGACGTCAGCAGGGCCCACTGCTGACGTCATCACCCGGTGGCCCCTGTGCTGACGTCAGCATGATGTCATGATGACGTCAGCAGGCCACGTGGCGCCATGTGGTTTTTCCTGGGATTTCCTTTTTCCAAAATACATTTAATAAATTCAGAAAATGCTTTGAACTTAGAAAATTCATAACTAATTCAGTTTAACTCGGAAAAATGTGAAACCAACTTCTATAATTTTCTAAAATCATGAATAACACTTTAAAAATGCAATTGGAGTTAGTTGGGTCTTTCTTGGGTTCCATTTGGCTCTTCTTTGCAAATAGGCCCCTAGACTTACTCGTAATTACGATCAGGAGCCGCCGCCGGAGGAGCATTGACTGAGGAGGACTACTTCGCCGAGGAGGACGACTACCCCACTTGCTCAGGTTCACGCCCGACTGCTTCTTTGATTACCTATAGGCATTGCTTATTAGATACGCTAGGCTTGCATGTGTTGCTTGAGCTGTGAACCTTGCATAGCCTGTCTTATTTATCGTATGCCTTGTTACCTATTGCTTATCATATCGTACCTTGTTATATGATGATGATGAGATGCTTTGCTTGCTTGTGTGCGGGATATGTGGTAGATATTCTTGGCGTGTGTGTGGGGATAAAACTGGGAAGGTGTATGGCGATTTTGACCTTACTAGGTCTTACCGGTGCGGGTAATAACAACCTGATCTTATATCGGGGTGAGATGACTTCTGGGTCACCTCGTGGGGTCTAGGGGAGATGGCCCCCTAGGGTACCCTAGGGGGGGTTGGACCCCCTAGTGGTTTTATGACTTGGAGCCAGGTGTAGGAGGTTACTTGAGAGGGTGAGGAAGAAGACTGCCTCCCGTACCGGTACCTTAAACCTTGTTGACTGTCCTGTGCTCACTGTACCGTACACGCCAACTTGCCTGAGATGTGACCGGTAACGACTAGCCTAGCTAAGGTGGCACCCGAATGCGGAGATCACAGTTTGTGTATGTGTGAGGGGTGAGTGCCCGTGCCTTACACCCCCGATGGGCAGCTCTGGTGGTATGCTTTCACATTTCCTTGGGGCCAACGTCTTCGTACGGAGGCATCCAGACCCGGGAGACCAGGAGGGTGCCATTCTTACTAGGAGGTTTACTAGTTGTGGGCTGCGTCTCGACTGGCTCGCTACCAGTCGCAGCCCGGGTTGGGTACAGGTGTACAACCTCTGTAGAGTGTTATGATCTATACGTATAGCCGTGATCTCGGTCATGGATAGCGCAGTGTTCTTCAGTATGGTCGGCCATTGTTTTGGGATATGCTTTTCTCCCCGTATAGGAGAGAGTGTGAGGGCGTATGGGGTAGCCGGGGAGAGGTAGGTTGTGCTCCGCCTGCCTTGTGATCCGGTTATCCCTCTTGAGATGCCAGGAATGAAGCTGCGCATCACCGAGAGTTGGAGGTGTGTGTCAAGGAGAATGCCGCCGGGAACCCGTCGTATGATGGGACTAGCCCGGGACAGTGATATGGGAATTGGTGGGATGAAGATATTCTTATTATTAAGCCGCTTGCTTAGGAAACCCCGAGCCATATTTCTTGTCTTTATTACATACCATTAGCATGTTAGTCCACTTAAAGCTGCATTCAGTCGGTGACGTGTGCCTGTTCCATTCCTTGGGAACAGAGAGTGAGTATCTGGGAGATGGAGCGGAGTTCGACTCCAACTTCGACAACTGGTACGACTAGGCGACGGTCTACGCTCAAGCCTGCCTGTGGAAGAGACGTGAAGATGGTGGCCTACCGCCGAGCTTCCTAGCGCTAGCTGTCTTTTACTTGCTTGTTTAGCCCTGCGTGGCGTATATTTTGAACCCTTTGTCGGGAATGTAATAACTTACTTAACTCTGTGATGCTTTATCGGAAGTTTGGAACTGCTATTCGACTGTTGCGGATTCTGTACGTGGTAGCGACTGATCCAGGGACTACCACAAGGGTACAGGGGGTCGGGTTTTCAGTCTGGAAAATCCGGGCCGTTTCACTCAGCTCAGCAGGTTGGTGACGGGCGGCTCGTGATCGGATTGCAGCTGCTTGGTGGTGCCTCGAGCCTGCGCGGATAGAGTCTGTGAGAGGGTGACGGTGCCGTGCGTTTATATCACCGGGGACTCGGGCGTGTACGCCTGGGACGAGGTTGCTCGTAGCAACGAAGGACTGCAATGGGTTGCGGGGAAGGAACGGGCAGGGCAGGGAGGCGCCGAGGCGGCGCGCGGCTGGGCTGTGTGCACCTGTGGGCGCGCGGGTGGAACACACGTGGTCGAGGAGGACAACGGTGGCGCGGCGCGCGTGGAGACGCCTCCCAAGGGAGCGTGCCGCGAGACGGCGGGCCACGCCGCCACGGTGCCGTGCGGGCTTCCAGACTGGGTCGGGGACGGACACGAGACTCCCCAACATGTTCGTTCGTGAGGAGCGATCCGACTGTGGGCTATCCGGCTATGGCTATCGATCGCACCCCACAGGCTGACAGCACAAGTGGGAAGGGCGACGGACCAAAGGCCCGTCCAAAGTGGTTGTTGGTTCGACGGACTCTCACACTTCTTGACAGGCTGACAGCGTACATGCTGTCTCCATTGGATCATACTACACTACACCAAAAATTGCTTGATACTGGTAAATTTATTCCTCACGAGGCCTCACCCAGACCGCACATCTTAAGATGTAAAACTACAGATCTCAGACTCAGCACTGGATGCAGGAGTTCCCCTTCAACACGTAAAACATCGTCCATAATCCAGTCATTGGATTTTGGGAGGAACGGTGTAGCCTGCAAAACATTCCAGAAATCAGTCGAACGCGTGCGAGAATAAAAAGATTCACAAACCACACGCAAGCACATCATGCATCGCCGAAAGTAAACAGAAGAAGATGATGATTCAACTCCACACACGACCACTCACTTCCACACTTGGTGCCCGTGAGCGGCCTCTTGCAGTAGTCCGCGACTTACCAGGGTTCCCCTTACCGAACTAGACGGCCGAACCGCCGCCCGGCGGTAGCGGTAAACCGGTCCGGTTGGACCGGTTACCGGTGGAAACCGAACAAATTCGAATTTTGAATTCAAATTCGGTTTGAGCGGTTAGCCGGTCGGTTTGACCGGTTAGCCGGTCGGTTTGACCTGTCTTTTTCTTTTTCTTTTTTGTTTTAACTTGTATTTGCCAAAAAAAATATCAAATGAGCAAATATTTGAAAGCTTTTTACACCAATAGATTACACACACCTTGAAGTATTTTTAGGAATTTTTACGATATTTTTCCATTTTTAAATTTAAATTTGAAAATTTTGAATTTCCACCGGTTCAAACCGCCCCGAACCGCTACCGGTCCGGGACGGTTTGGTCGGGAACCGGTCAAACCGGACCGGTTCCCGACGGTTCGGGAAACCCTGCAACGTACACGACCTTGGGCATGCTGATGATCTCCTCGATGCCCTTGTCGACCTTGGAGCACAAGCATGGCACGTCAACCTTCTGGTAAGTGTCGCAGCAGGACTGCGATGGGATCTCCTTCGGGTTGTCTGGCTGCATAACGTATAGTATGCACCGCGGGATCAGCGAGAACAAGTCGGAGTCGCAACTGGCCATGGTGCCTATGGCGGCCGGTGAATCTTGGGGCGTCGCCGTAGCGACCAATGTTGTGAAGGCGATGGCCAAAAACAAACCAAAGATTATTCTCGTCATACTAGTGTCCTCTTTACTAGGCTCTTCTCTTGAATGACTGAGATCTAGCCTGAAGGTTCTATACTTATGTGATTTTGGTGTAATGTTTTGAGTAGGATGGTTGTGTTTATATAGACTTAATATTCCAGTATAAAACGAAGTCTTTTGTATGAAGATTCATTGTGTAGCGTATATTCACGACATGTGACAAATCTTGACTCCGTATTAGTAAGATAAGGATATATTTTGAGCATGGATTTCATTAGGATCATGATATATTGTTTCAGATACTTATGTCTCAATATAGTAAATGTTTTTGCAGCAATTAAGGAGACACCAATTATGGCTTCCTATGGATTACTATTTTTCAATTCCTGTTCGTAAGAATATGGGCCACACAAATCAATTCACAATGAGCAATCAGGGAAATAGATGATAAGAGTTTATTAGCTCCTAATATTTCGATACATCGGTACATCTCTTACTCTATATGGTAGACTCAACACGACCTCATATTGCATATCTTTTGAAAGGTAGACTGGTAAGGCGGTTGATATTTAATTAAGTACTACATCCAACACTCCCCTTCTTGTTGTATGTTCATCATGCTGGAACCTTGTAGCCTACAAACCAATAATTAATTCAAGTTAAACACAGTCACCGTGAATAGCTCCTAGTTATAGTCTATAGTGTACATAGTACTTATTTAAATAATATCAACATAAAACACTTACTTCCACACTTGTAGCCATGCGCAAATGGCCTCTTGCATTCGTGAGCAACGTACACAACCTTCTCCATGCACACCATGTGCTCGGTCTCCTTGGTGACTTTAGAGCACATGCATGGAATGTTCACCTTTTTAACCACATCACAGCAAGCCTTTGAAGGAGGGGTCTTTGGGTTCGGAGGGTTCATCACATATTGCTTACATTCTCTTGCGAGATCTTGTAGGTCGTTGCCACATTCCTCGGCTTGGATGCCCGCAATGGACATGGTTACTATCAAAGCAATGATTGAGAACAGGCTTATGAGTTTTGTCATGGTACTAGATCTATAGGTACTAGACTTCTCTTGGACGCTAACACAAGAACCATGTAATTTTTCTGTGAGTGTTTTGAGAATGGTACTAAGGCTTATATAGAAGCCTTGAGAAGGTATGTTTCTTTTTTATAGTTTTTTCATGTTAGCCACATACATACAAGTGTGAATTATGTTGCATGTTAGACAAGTGTCAATGCTAGTGTTGCATGTTAGACAAGTGTCAATGCTAGTGTTGCATGTTAGACAAGTGTAATGCTAGTGTTGCATGTTAGACAAGTGTCAATGCTAGTGTTGCATGTTAGACAAGTGTCATGCATGCTAGTGTTAGTGTTGCATGTTAGACAAGTGTCAAATATTAGTATTGCATGTTAGACAGGTGTAAACAAGATGCCAATGCACATACAAGTGGCATAATTGATGCTAATAGATAAACAAGTGTCAAATATGGTGCTTCAACATTGACAAATGTCCAAATAATATTACTATGCATGCATATATTAAACTTGAAAGTTGCATCGACCTGTGTCAAAATTGGTGCTGTTGTGGGCACATTTGATACAAGTGGTATCACTTCATGGACAACTTTCACATGTCTTATTAATAATCTCTTGATTATCATGTCACTATAGTACTATACACCATATTCATGCTAGGACAATATAATAAAATATATTATCATTAGAAAAGTATAACTACCTATAGTGTAAATTTAGCTATCATCCCTTTGAGATATTTTCAGTATTTTAAAAAATTATAAAACACACACAATAAAGGCTAGGTACGATTAGCGTAACATGATGTCCTATAAGAGTACAGTGATTAGGTGGCACTGCTCCTCCTACGGTGTGCAGCGATCTAGGACGACCTAAACCTAAAAGGATGAGGTAGGGGTTTGACAAGTGTATGTTGACCACCATTGGGACATCCGGACGTACAACAAGATACACATGTAGCGCATGGTAAAATATTCCAAATCGTTTTCTTGGAGATTTTTTTTGTATATTTACAAGAGTAAAATACACCATAGCTTACATGAATTCTGAAAGTCTATTTTGGGTCTATAAACTTTCCAAACTGTTCACCATAGGGCCATACCCTTCCACATGGAGACCTAAAACTAACATGGTAGCTCACTGGACATGCCCTGTGTTTGCTCCTTCTATGTCCCACTCGCAGGCACCACTACGCCAGCCCAACCTCTGTCCCTCTCCCCATACCTTCCTTGGTTCCTCTCCTCTTCCCCAAGACATCATCTTGGCCCCGTTATCTCCTATGCACCTAACCCTAGGCCACCCTTCTGGTTTGCAGCAAGGCCACCACCCGTGCTTCAGTACCCCAGCCTCTACAGCTCTCATCTGATCCCATCCTATCGTAGTTGTACATTTTCGTCGGCCTTCGTCACCCTAATTCAACACCTACATGGAATGAGAAGCCTTGATCGAACATCACACAAGACCACTCACATTCACACTTGGTGCCCGACATGAGAGGCCTTTTGTAGTAATCGGTGATGTACACGACCCTTGGGCATGCTAATAATCTGCTCGATGCCCTTGTGGACCTTGGAGCACATGAATGACATGTCAAGCTTCTGGTAAGTGTCATAGCAGGCCTGCGAAGGGACCTCTTCAGGCTGTCCGGCTGCAGAACATACAGTACGTGTCACGGGATCAGCGAGAATAGGTTGGAGTTGCAATTGTTCGTGGTGACTATGGCATCCGATGAATCACTAGTTGTGTCATAGCGACCACGGTGAAGGTGAGGGCCAAGAACAAACTGAATATTCTCGACATGCTAGTGTCTACATTTCTAGTCTCTTCTGTCAAATATCTGAGAGCTAGCCTGAAGGTTCTGTACTTATGTGGTTTTAGTGTACTATTGTTTTGAGTGGGATGGTCGTGTTTATATAGACTTGAAAGAAAATCTTTTGTATGAAGATTCATTGTGTAACATATATTCATGATATGTGATAAATCTGGAGTCCTTATTTGTAAGATATGGGAATATCTTTTGAGCATGGATTTGGTTAGGATCATGGTATATTGTTTCAGATACTTACGTCTCAATATAGTAAATGTCTTCGCAGCAATTAAGGAGACAATTGTTATGTCTTATAAGTTATTTTCCAATTCCTGTTCAGAGGAATATGAGCCACAAAATAAATTCACGATGAACAATAAGGGAAATAGATGATACGAGTTTATTAGATCCCAATATTTTGATACATGAGTACATCTCTCACGCCATATGGTAGACTCAACACACCCTCATATTGCATATCTTTTGAAAGGTAGATTGGCAAGGTGGTTGATATATGAGGACAACATCTAGCATTCCCCTTCTTGTGGTCTGTTCATCATGCTGGAACCTTGTAGCCTGCAAAACAATTAATTCAAGTTAAAATAGTCACCTTGGAGAGTCCATAATGTACATAGTACTTATGTAAATAATATCCACATAAAACTCTTACTTCCACACTGGTAGCCAGGTGGAAATGGCCTCTTGCATTCGTTAGCAACATAAACAACATTCTCCATGCACACCAACTTCTCGGTCTCCTTAGTGACTTTAGAGCACGCACATGGAACGTTCACCTTTTGAACCACACCACAGCAAGCACTTGAAGGAGGGGTTTTTGGGTTCGGAGGCTCCATCACATACTGCTGGCATTCTCTTGCGAGGTCTTTGAGGTCATTGTCGCAGTCCCCGGCTTGGGTGCCCGCAATGGACATGGTTACTACCAAAGCAAGGATTGAGAAAAAAACTCATGATTTTTTTCATGGCTACTTAGTTCTACAGGCAGTGGGCTTATCTTGTATGCTAATACAAGAACTATGTGATTTTTCAGTGAGTGTTTTGAGAATGGTACTTGGGCTTATATAGAAGCCTTGAGAAGGTTGGTTTCTATTTTATAGCTTTTCCATGTTAGCCACAGGATGCACAATCAATGGATATGATTGATGTTGGGACGAGATACATGGACAAGTGTCAATATTAGTGTTGCTTGTTAGACAAGTGTTAATGCCAGTGTTGCATGTTAGGCAAGTGTCAATGCTAGTGTCGCATGTGAGACAAGTGTCAATGCTAGTGTCGCATGCTAGACAAGTGTCAATGCCAGTGTTGCATGTTGGACAAGTGTCTGTGCTAGTGTTGCATGTTAGGCAAGTGTCCATGTTAGTGTTGCATGTTAGACAAGTGTCGAATATTATTGATGCATTAGACACGTGTAAAGAATGATGCCATTATGCATAAAAGTGGCCGAATTAATGATAATAAATAAAAAAGTATCAAATATGGTGCTTCAATACTGACAAATGCCCAAACTAATATTACTATGCATGCATATATAAAGTCGGTATCAGTTGCATTGACATGTGTTGAGATTGGTGCTATTGTAGGCACATTTTATACAAGTGGTGTCACTGCATGGACAACTTTCCCCTATCTTATCTTATTAAGATTCTCTTGATTAGCATGCCACTGTAGAGAATGTATGACACTATATTTATGCTAGGAACAATATAATAAAGTATATGATCATTAGGAAAGTATAACTACATATAACATAGATTTAGCTATCATTCTTTTGATAAGTTTTTAGTATTTTCAAAAAAAAATAAAAAAACAAAATAAGGCTAGGTATGAATAGCGTAACATGGTGTCTGGACATGGGCTATAAGAGTACAATGATTAGGCGGCTTCATTGTGCTTTCTATGGTATGGAAGGATTTCGCATATTAGGGGTCTATCTAGGACAACCTAGTCCTAAAAGGATGAGCTAGATGACTGACAAGTGGGTGTTGAGCACCACTAGAACATCTGGACATGCAATAAGATGCCGCACTGTTTTATTAGAGATTATATATATTTCCAAGAGTAAAATGATTTATAGGTCCACCAACTTGTATTGTGGTGCCACCTAGAACCATGAATTCTGAAAATCTATTTTTGGGTGTATAATCTTTTCAAATAGTTCACTGCATGTCCACCCCTCCACATGGGGACCTAACGCTGACATGCACGGATATTGACTTGACATGTTGTGTGGTTGTTCCTTCTATGTCTTGCTCACAGGTGCCACTATGCTAGCCCAACCTCTATCCCCCTATCCATCCCTCCCATCCTCCCCAAGACGTCCTTCCTGCCTCAATGCCTCATGTCATGTGCACCTAACTCTATGACACCCTAGTCCCACGTCAGTGCCTCCAGTCTCCAGATCCACTAGTCTTTGCCAAATCGGGATGCGCGGTGCTGCGGTGAACGATGCAAGGCTTGACGAGTCAAAGGGGGGTCGTGGCCTCGTTGTGCGAGATGGGCAACAAGGTAACACCTCAACACAGATTTCGATGAGAGATGCAGTCATGTGCACACGCAGACATCGGAGGGAAGAGCATGCTTGCCATACTTCGGTAGTTGGGCTGCAACACATGGGCCTTTTGCTGCTGGATGGGTCACGATGCATAGGTCCATGCGTGGAGAAGTTGGCTAGGCCATGGGAAATTAAGAGTAGTACGATGACAAAGATTTTGGGCTAAACCTGGGGTCATGGCCCTAGTGGCACCAAGCCCAAATCCGCCCCTGTCACACATCCTAGGCATGCTCTTCTCCTTCGCTGAAAGGCCACCACCCATGCATGAGACCCCTAACCCCTATGCTCCAATCATATTGTGGTTGCACATTTCGTCGGTTGTCGTCACTTGAATCTGCCCCTTACCTAGCCACACAGGTGCTGTCGGTTTAATTTTACTGTGAGCAAGGGTTTAGAGGTAACCCCCGTTTAGAGATTCGGCACATGGGTGTAACACACATAATCTTGTGAACTGTGGTGTGAGAGGGGATTTAGACAGGATTGGGCCCCCTCCTACAGGTAATGACCCTACGTCTTGTATGATGTGGCTATCTTCTATTCCTTGTTTGATCTGCCCCTGTTCTGGGTCGGGACCGCCCTTTCTATAGCCTACTCCCTTGCGGAAGGTACAGAGAATATCTAGGGTACATCTCCCCTGGTGACGCCGCCACCCTACAAGTGGGCGCGGTAACTCTTGCAAGTGGGCTAGGAAACCCATGGTAACTCCTTGTGCCGACCTCCCTTCCATTAGCGCTCGCTTCCTTCTTCCGACCGGTGGGGCCGATTGCAGCTCTCTCGGGACTTCCCGTCCCTGGACGGACCGGTGCGAGATCTCTCTGGCCTTTCTTCTTCCAGGTGGTCCCATTCTGGGCCTCAGGTCTTGGACGCTAGGATGTCATGGGAGGGCACCTCTGCCCATTGGTGGGTCCTAGCATGTGCCTCTTGTCTCAACCCGAGCGGGATGTGATGGTGCTTTGTGGGCGTGCAGACGACCCTTGTCCCCCACGCCTCCTGTAATAATGACCTTTTTACAGGGAAGATGCGATTGGTGGGCCCTCCTTCTGCACAGCAGGGCTCGTGGCAGCCGCTCCTCCCATCGGTGGTTCCTTCGCCTTGAAGGGTCGGGGTAGAATATCCATTCTGCCTCTGCCCCTGGCTTCTACATGTTGGGTTGGGCCAACTTTCTTCTAGCCAGGTGGAGACCTGCCTTTCGGTAAGATCTAAACTAGTCCCATGTTAAGGGGACCCCGTTTCCCCTTACGCTGACAGGCACCACGTAATCGTGCCTTAGACTAAGCTGCACCATGTGCCGGCACAGGGGCAAAAGCAGGTAAGGTGAATGGGTGTTGTTGACACCAAAAGAATCTGTTGACGCCAAAAAAAAAAATTCCGGTCACCGACCGACTGAAACTTGGCCGATGGAAATCCCTCGTCATCAACAATGATGCATGTGGTTTGCGTGGCGTGCCAGTCAGCTTGACCATTCAGCCGATGGGGTATGCGATGGCGTCGTACCGGCTAATTAATAGAACCAGGATGCCGGGCCGATACGACATGACGCCATTGAGTTTCTCATCTTATTGCGACGAGAGCTATCAGCCTATAAAACTCAAACTAATACCGCGACCAATCTTTCTAGGTCAAACGACCGCGATGCGTCCGGAGGTTACAGTCTAGAAATATTGGTAGCAATAAATTAATCTAAACCTCATAAGCCGATAGTTCTATCCACAATAAAACTGGATCTCAACATCACGGTAACCAAAATCAAGATGCAACAGGCTATTAAATAATCTATCGTCTATTTCAATAAGACAGAAGCTAATCGAACCTAATTTAATACTAAGACGATAGATTCAGCTGATGCAATCTTAATCAAGGCGGGATAACTAGTGGATACCGTAGACCGAGACGAAAGCGATGCGCCGTAGGTCGAAGATCCGCGATATCCTATAACTTGGTAGAACGTTGGGCTTACCGCCAGCGATAGATCACCATGTTGCAGCCCCGCGTTGAGTGCCAGATTCCACCAATGATTAATGTAAAGACATTACAGAAAGGTAAACTGAAAGGTAAAGGGTGGCGATGCGCCAAGGTATATTGATCGTATGATGTCTTAATACAATAGCGAGGGGCTTATATCTATATCCTGGGCTGACGCAGAGTCCTAACCAAACTTGACTAAATAATACTTATATAAAAAGAAATATCTAAATAGACTTATCTAATTATTAAGATACAAGGATTCTAATTTTCCTTATGCGGAGCCCTTTCTAACGAAGCTTGTCTCTGTTTTATCCATAAAAATGCCGATACGTGATTAACATGGACTCCTCCTCCCCACGTCTCCACTTGTCTGCACTTGTCTTGTTTATTCTAATCATCCTTGCATGCATGTTCTAGTTCCCTTCTCATCTTGCATCGCACGTACACATGTATATTTCTTTTTAAATATCAAATAAGCCACCACACGTACTTCTCCAATTAAACAAATCGGCACCACAGCCATTTGACTGACTA
Organism: Digitaria exilis; assembly: GCA_015342445.1. Classification (NCBI taxonomy): domain Eukaryota; kingdom Viridiplantae; phylum Streptophyta; class Magnoliopsida; order Poales; family Poaceae; genus Digitaria; species Digitaria exilis. Next base: position 616,991 of record JACEFO010000970.1, read on the forward strand.
TCAGCTCCCGGCTGCATCCGATGCCGATGCCGATGTAGTCTTGCCGATTCCGATGCAGCAGCAACCACGGACAAGTCTACAAGCTAGCAGTTGACTGCCATGAGCCTGTAGTAGTGTACACACGTCTATTTTCTGCTGCCCGCAACTCTTAGCCTACGATTCCTCCTCGCTCTAGATAATCTTGATTTGCAGGCTAAAATCAGATGTCAACAGGTGTACAGATGTACACCCGATTTTGTTTTATTTTTTGCAAAATACTGGTAGTTGATACATATAAATATATGTATATATTACAGAGCATGTATATTTTAAGTTCAAGCACTTGAAATGACCCGAAGTAGTTGATACATATAAATATATTACAAAGCATGTATGTTTTAAGTGTACTTGAAATGGCCCTACACCTGCCGCCGCCGATGTTACTCGCCAGCGCCATCCTCAGCGCCGGAGAGGCCCTCCTTCCCTCCCTCCTCCCTTCACCCTCTGGCCTTCACTCCAGTTACCCGCATTTCGTTCCTCATTCACACCCGCGTCCACCACCACCGCCCTACCTATATTCGGTTGCTCCCGCCACCGAATCCGCCTCTGCCGTTTGGACCGCTTGCCTCATCACGGTGCTCGCCCTCGCTGACTCCACTGCCCCAACCGAAGGTCCACCGCCATCTGGCGGTTCCCTACCACCTCCTCTTCCCCGATGTCTCATACCGCTACCACCACCGGCCGACAGCTACTCGTGAGTCGTGAGCTCCTTTCTCACAAACAAATGTCTTATAAATCTTCACACACCCAATTTTAAAATCATGTGTCCGTCACTATGCCGACACCCCCACCTTGACCCTGGTCACTTCGTACCATGAGCCGCCAAAGACATCATCGTTCGTCACGAGCCGTTTGTAATTTCAAGGCCTGAGCTAGCAAGCTGTCACCTTGGCACGGTACTCTACAGTAAAACTGACGGCACGGTGCACGCAGCAGTGAGGAGCAGCGAGGGGGTGTTTAGTTGGTGGAGATTGGTGGAGATTTATTGTAGCAGATATACACTGTAGCAGTGAATAGTGAGGAAAGGATGAGAAATGGTGTGATGGATGTGATGGGATGAATAGTGAATATCTATGATCTAAACAAGACCTGAGAGAGTGAGTGTTCGCGCTAGTGCTTCGCAGCGCGCTAGCGCGCCCTGTTCCGTCACTGTTTGTAGAATAAACAATTGAAGAGCTGGCTGCTAAGAGACCCGTTGGAGGAGGCCTAAAGGAACATACCTCTGGTTTGTCGTCGCCCAGTCACAACAAAAGAGTACTTCCTGCGTTCCTTTTTATATGTCACTTTGTCCCTTTTAAAAATAGAGTAAAAATTTTATGGCTCCAAAACTATTAATGCACTTTCAGAGTTGTTAAACTTTTACAAACAAAATACTTTTCCAAAACAAATAAAAAACAATATAAAGATATAAATAGAGGCTAACATAATCACATCATCTACGTAGTAATGTATGGCCCTCGTACATACATTGATATATGTGATGCGAACAAACTTATTTAGGAGAAGTTTAACAGCAAAGACGCGGACTTGTCGTGGACAGACAGACAGTACATATGACACAAAAGGATGTAAGCGGTACACAAGATATAGGATGGAAATGGCATTGGTTCAACACACGCGCATTAAGGTAGCGATCCACCAGGAACGGGATTGAAAAAAAAAAAGGGCAGCAGTTGATAAATCATAGCTACCTGTCACAACACGTTACAGAACTGCATATATGTGATTTCTGAGAATATTCAGGCGTGGTATTGATTGTGCATAATTGCATGGTAAGTATAGTAATAAAGCTTACTTCCACAGTTGGAGCCTGGCTTGAGCGGCCTCTTGCAGTAGCTGGCGACGTAGACGACCTTGTCCATGCAGATGACCTGCTCAATTGTCGGGGTGACCTTGGAGCAGAGGCACGGTATGTTAACCCTCTGCACCACGGTGCAGCAGGCCGTCGACGGCGGGATCTTGGGATTGGCCGGGAACTTGACGTAGTCCTGGCAGGTGGATATCAGGTCCGACACGTCCTGGTCGCAGTTCTCCGTCGGTGGCGCGTCGTCGGTCGCCGTGGCCGGTCTCGCCGCCCCCACGGCAATTGCGAAGCAGAGCAGAACCATGCACGCGAGGAACAGCTTTGTCGCCATGGTAGCTTGTTGCTACGGGCTGGCTAGCAGATTGTAGCAGTGGCTTGGTGTGTGGCTTGCCGAATGGCATGCCTGGGCTTATGTAGGCAGCATGGTCCGTAACGGGACAAAGTACAGCACGTTTGCAATTTTAAACGGCGTATCTTTCCTTCAGCCATCCAGTACGTCGCATCAAAGCATAGACCTGAGTTACCGGAGGGAGCATTTATATATAGAAAAAAAAAAGCGTCAGAGAGGTGATCACACCTGGCTCAAATCGATCTGGACGCTAGATGTCTCAGCAGTTGCTTTGATATCTCCCCACATGGTAGTCCATGCATGCATGCATAAAATAATTTCAGAATTTCAGTAATAATATTTTACTGTAGAATATAGTGATTGTTCCATTTGATTTCTCAGGAAGTGAAGAATATCCACGAGAAGAAAATTCCGTCGTCTACCCAAATTAAATCCCTGAAACTGAGACTAACTTGTCGTTGCAACTCCGTACATAAAACACTAAAATCAAGGCTGAAAACTTGGCGTCCCGATGACGGAGGCGTCTTCTCTGCTATATTTACAAGGTGTCCATACTATTCAGTCCACACTAGGATACAGGATTTCGCTTCATTTTTCTATCAGCTGGATGATCCAGCTGCATTGTTGCAAATCATGCGGTTCTTAGATGTTGCCGTGCTGGTTTACCATACCTCATGCCGAAACAAACTTCAGTCCACTAATCTCAATGATCTGATTTCGTTGTATTCATGAGTTGTGTCCCCTAAACATGACAGAGGCACCTGTAAACATCACGCTGATTCCCACAACCTCTAATGTAAAATGAAAAGGTATATTTACGTTGCTATCTTCTTTTCATACAAAACAAGTGTGCCTCTGAAGTAACATTGCAGGATTTAGGTAGGTGCTCTGCTGTTGATGGCATGGAAAGAGGCTCAGGTAGTTAACGATCATTATGTTTAACTTGCGCTACCTTTGTTTGGTTATGTGGATGTGGATTCGTGGAAGGTTTTGACTGTAAGTCTGTAATATTAGAAATCCAGAACTAGCAAAAGTGTACCTTCGAGCTTGGTGGTGCTATAGAAATAGAATGGCACGGAACGCAAGAAATAACTAGATCAAAACACTAACAAATATGCGTGCTGTTGATGTACAGATTTATAGTACAAGCAACTATAGAATACAGGTTGTGCGCTGATGGATAATACAGCACCGATTTATGACATGTCAAAAATAAAAAGAAGTTACTCCATAGCTTCACAGCTTCCTTGCTGGAGCTCGCTTCACAATTCTAAACTGGTCTCTTATCTCCATCGTGCTAGAGTTTACAAACTGAAGAAAAGAGAGTGACAGATATTCAGACAAACACTATATATCAGGTCATTTTTTCACATTTTCTGGAATTAGCTATGTTACAAGTCGTGTTGGTAATGGAGTTTTTTATGTACTACCACTTCCGATCTCTGAAGTACAGCATTGGACGCACGATAAGAGCATAAAACGACTGAAAAAAATAAAGGAAAGACAAAAACTGACCTGAACCAAAATATCATCTCTTGTAGCATGCACCCTGGCATACCCAAACTCTGAAACCCTTGATGAGCTCCACTTATGCAACTGCATATTTGGAAAGCAAAATGCGCAATATTGTTAACGAGTGATTGTACATCAATTGTTCATTTTCCCTACTAATTCTTTGGAGAGCATACAAAAGATTTGTTACTCTTCTTACCACAATCTTAGGGAAGTTGTCCAAGCTGAACCCCCCTGCTCCAACAATGGCATGAATAGGTGCGGTATAGTTGCTGCTGTCATAGACATCAATTCCATTTGCATCCTTTGTTGGCATGCCATTGCAGTTTCCCTGGTATACCGCACAAGTCCTCTCATAGTTGTGTACATGGCCGAAGAAAACCAAATCCACCTGCTCACCCCAAAGTTAAAACCAAACACAAGTACAATCAGTGTATCTCGATCACACGGGCATTTCTTTTCACAACAGCGTGGCGAGTAAAATTTCAGTTTTGAAGTGTGATTTCTTACCTGGTACTTGAGCAGCAGTGGCTCAACAGAGGTAACAAAAATTGGATCCACGTTAATACCAATATGGGAAGAATACATCGGTCGGTGCCTGCAATTTTCATTGAAGTAGCTGGTAATTTCATTTCTTGTACACATAGACATAGTGCGAGATGGAAAAGCCCAGGCTTCACTTTTTTTTATCCGTATGATCTGTCTGTAACAAAAGATTTTCATAACAAACACAAGTTGTGATGTAACTTACCCAATGAAAACTACCCATGGTGTCCTTGATCTATTGACTGATGACAAATCTTGATTCATCCATTTATACTACCAAAACAACAAACTTTTCAGAGATATAACACACAAATTTCAGAGTCTGAACAGCAAATGAAACGTTGTAGTTGATTGTATACCTGCTCCGACTTCTCTGACCAGTCATGCTCAGTCGACATCACAGTAAAATGAACACTCCCTTGCTCAATTGAATACCATGGGTTATCCTTAGTGACAGCAGGCATGCGGAAGTAGGATTCATATGCGACTCCACATTCGCCGCCTGAATCTAGGGTCACATAGACCGATCCAGATTCTGCATAATCCCTGAGTAGACACTACAAATTTCATGGCCAACGATCGCGCATTTCACAATCCAAATACACTGCTCAGATGGCAGAAGTTACCTTTCATGATTACCAATAGCGGTCATGTATGGAACTTGAGAAGCGAGTGGCTTGATGAGTTGAAGGAAAAAGTCCCATTCAACCAAAAAGCCTGTAGCATAGCTGATGTCACCTATATGGAAGATTGAATCGATCTTTCCAGTTTCAATTTCTATAGCCACTGCCTTGGCCACAGAAATGGATCCAGGCTGCAAATATGTGCAATGATCATGAGTCCATGACCAATCACTGAGCAATACTAGTTGCATCGGTTGTAATTATTGGATTTAATACGATCAGAGCATCCCATGTGCAAGTTAAAATCTGCAATCTCCATACAAAAGATCTGGTACTAATAATTTTTTTCACTGAGGCAACATTTTTGGTATACCTGAATGAAGTGTTCCACTGATGTGTCCAGCGGAGCCTTCCCCATATCACCATAGATCACAAAGGATGTCTCATCTGAACCTGCAGCTGGTGGAGTTCTTAACTTATTCGTGTCACTCCAACCCACAGAATCACTGCATAAGCGCAAGTTCACAAGCTGTGAGAACTCATGAAGCATCACAGACATCTAGCTCGTTGTCGTCAGAATTAACCGACATCCATGTCATTTTCTAATTCTCAGGAGTTTCTGATCAAACGTTTGCGAGGATCTTAGTCACAAGAGAACCTTACCTTCCGTAACGGTAGGTGTAGGACTGAGAAGGCTGGAGCCCGGTCATGACGGCCGAGTGGATGTAGCCAGGGTCATGCCACCCAAAATCCTTGGCAGGGCTTGGTAACCCTGGGATACCTGAACACGAGGATAAGTTTATCGAACCAATCCCCCAGAATCAAACAAGGCCACATTGCCATGAACAATCTCCTCTCCGTGATGAACAGCGATTAGTACTCACCACACATATCCTTCTGAGTGAAAGTTGAGACTTGAGAAGCAACAAACTTTCCGGCTCCGTACTGAACCTGCTGCGGCCTCCCGTCACCGCTCACCCAGGTAAGCCTCATCTGCAGCCACCATACGTCCAGCGCTCAGGCACAAGCGCCGTAGAGCCCGCGCCTGAAGGAAAAGCGCGCGCGGTGGAATGGAGATTGGAGACGGCGGGATTGCTCACCGATGTGGCCGTGGAGTCGGTGCTGGAGAGGTGGCCGTAGAGCGGGCTGGCGGGGTTGGCGAACCGGAGCACGCCGGAGCGCTTGAGGAGGCACGGCGTCCTGAAGCCGCCGGAGAAGAGGACGAACTCCACATCGGTGCGGAAGTTGACGACGTGGAAGGTGAGCGTGGCGGCGCAGGTGCGGACGCGGCAGCCGCGCGACGCGCCGCGCTTCTTCTTCTGGCACGTCGCGTTCTTGCAGCCCAGGTAGCCGGGGTCCCGCGTCAGGTACTGGGCCTATACAAACCCCATAGGCCCAAATCAATCTAGTGGTCGCCGAAGCTAATCTCAGCCCAGAATGTTTTGCTTAGTAGGCCATCATATATAAATTAGGAAAAAGTCCTATTCAAGTCTCTCAACTGAGGGCCAAGTTTGACTTAGATCCTTAAACTCCAAAACCGGGCAAAGCACGCCCTTCAACTTTCAAAACCGTCCATATTACATCCCTAAGCGGTTTGGATGGACAGTTTCACTAAAGTAATTGTGGTTTTGTTTTGTTCGTTCTATTATTTTTGCTAAATATTATTTGAAAATTATGAAAAATCATAGAAAAACTCTAAATAAAAAAATATAATTTTATCATACTCCATATGTCACACCTGGTTTTAGAAATAAAACCAGATGCATCTCATATGTGTGCCAGGATCAAGTTTCACACATACACATATGATAGACTCAATGAATAAACACAACACAAAGTTACAGCGGAAAAAATAAAATAAATACAATACAAACGTTTTCTAGCAGCGGAATCTTGAACTCTTCACCACAGGCAGTTGACTGGGGGTTGCGTATGCCTAGCATCATCTTCAACAACTTCACACACCTTCTGAATACTGAGCAGCAATAAGCAAGGATGAGTACACTTATGGTTGGTACTCAGCAAGGCCACCGAAATAACCGGAACCATTTAATATCAACTTTCGATAAACTAATCATGTGACGGTCCAGGTCGTTCATGACCGCGAACACGGCTACTATAACAGTTTTACGCTCTGCAGAGGTTGTACACTTTCACCACAATTCGCGTAAAAGCTCCGAGGAACTTTAAACCCAACCATGTTGTGCTTGCCAAAGCACGTACCACACTTCCAAGGTGTGACTGCATAGGGACGCTACGAGGCCTTTACAAAGATTCCCTAGTTAGAAACGACCCGCTAAGGTTTCCGGATCGGAAGCAGGCATAACCCTCCCTAACGGGCATAATGTCTTAGCTAAGCCCACTTACCGAGAGGACCGGACTATACACCATCAACTGCCACCCCCCATGCCCTTTCGGTAAGATCATTCCTAACCAAGGTTTCTAATTAATTAGCCAAGACCAGAGCCATGTAGTATTATGGTTGTACGGGTAATCCTGGGTGGTTCTCCATGTTCCGATTAACAAATATGATCTCATAAAGCACAGGTAGAAGGATGGTTAGGGACACTTGTCTTTCCGCAAAAGAATACCATTGCTCAGTCTTCAACTCTTGTTCTTGACAGCTTCGGAACGATGCTCCTCTAATCGTAGCAAACATCGAGCACAAGCACAAACATGCAAGCAAAGAAATAGATACAACTAAGAACAATACACCAATCAAAAGAAAAGCTTTTAAAAGAACGTAGTAAACGAAAGGGCTCGTTACTACGATCACAAGGGCATAAAGAACGTTGAAAACGGAACAACGGTTGGAAAGGTATAACTAACGGAAGATTTATATTGTAAAAGAAAGAGAAGACTATAAGCTTTATTGATTTTAATTATGAAAAGATATGTAACGAATACTTCAGGGAAATATTCAGTATTTAAATTAATTCAAATAATACTTTCATATGAAAACACGGGTAAAGCCTAATCAATTTTATTTGCAAATATTTATATAATGATTATACCAATTAAATATTTTAGTTTGCAAAAAAGCATGTGAGAGCATATAGACGAATAGCATAATGTCTCGCGTTGGACTAAACAAGTTATATTAAAAACTTATTCAAGTTGTGAATTAACCATATTAATTTAGATTGCACAAAACCGGTGTTTAAACCTAGTTAGATTTTAATTATGAAAACTAATTCAATAATTGTTAATCAAGTTAACATGTGATTATGAAAGCTCAGATATAACCTATGTAGCTTTTAATTGGAAAGACTAGTTAAATAAGAATTAGGCAAATTAATAATTATTAATTTATTTCAAAACATGAAACATGGTAAACAACACTGATGAACTAAACTCTACGCTTATAGAAGATTAGCGCAACAAGAACGAGATTAAACGGAGTTAAAACGTGAAATCTAGGGATAAAACAAGGTTCATGGGTTTCTTTGTACTAAATCTAACCTTCCAGGGGTTTAGATAGAAGAAAACGAGGACGTAAAGCATAATTTTGGATAAAAACAGAAGGACTTTTGACTAAAAGACAAGACTGGACGGCGGGTTAGATTTTTAGAAGGACCAGGGACTAAACTAGAAGAAACTGGACCTAAATCTAATTACTTTTGAACTGAGATGGACTGCGGGTTGATTTTGGAAAAACTCAGGGGCTCTTCTGCAAAATCGCCACGGCGAACCGATGCGCAATGGGTTGACTCGACGCGCGTTCAATCTGGGCCGTCGGATTTGGATCTAGTGGCTCTGGTTCATCTGGGCGGATCGGCTCGCCGGAGACAACAGCTGACGGCGGCGCGCGGCGGCGCTCTCGCCGGAATCGCACGATTCCGAGGCTAGGGGCCACGGTTTTGAGCGATTCTTGGCTCTGGAGCAAGCTGGGGATGCGGTGGTTCGGTTTTGGGGGTTCTTTGCGAGGATCGGGCGACGGAGACAGCCGGAAACGGGCAATGACGGGCGGCGGAGGTCGGCGGCGCTGCACAGACACGGGAGAGCGAGAGAGAGAGGGAAAAGGGGTTCGGCGTGATCCTTACCACACCGCGAAGCGCTGAAGCAAGCTCTTGTGGAAGGAGAGGCGTCGACCGAGCGGATTGACGATGGCGGCGGTGAGGTAGGGTTCGAGCTTGGCGGCTTCACCGCGGCGGCTAGGGTTTGGGGTCGAGGAAGGCTCGAGGAGGTGCGACAACTCATATAAAGACCGAGAGGGGGAGTCCCTGTGTGGCGCGCACGTCGAGGAGTCCGGCGGCGGCGCGGCGGCGGACTCTGTTGAGTCCCGCTCTGCGACGGGAGCTTGAAGATGACAAGCGGGCCCACAAGTCAGTGACAGAAAGAGAGAAGGAGGGTGCGGTGGAGAACTGGGCTAGGGGAAAGAATGGGCCGGCGTGGAGAGGGAAAGAGAGGAGGGAGTTGGGCCGGGATGAGCTCGGCCCAGGAGAAAAAGATTAAGTTTATTATTTCGGGAAATCATTTCTAGTTCAAAAACAAATCGAGAAAATTCTAGATATGCATTTAAACCATGGAAAATTCTCTCCAAAGCTCCAAAAATCCTAGGGAAAATTCTAGAGATAGAGTTGGAGACTTTGAACCAAAATAAAATATTTGGAGCTCATGAAAAGAGAATTTAAAGCCTTCCAATAAATGGATTTGACTTTAGGAAAAGGGAATTAATTCTTAGAAAATCTAGGAAATTCTCAGGGAAGATTTGATCAACCTCTAAACGCATTTTGAAAACTTGCACTCATAAACACATAATGCACTTCAACATGAATGAAGCACTTCAATTAAGACAACATAAAGCATATTTATTTTATTTAGAAAAATGTTTATTTTCTTATAGTAAATTTCCCTATAAATTAAACAAAGGTTGGAAAATTTTAATAACTTGTGAAAATTGCTTATTTAATTTTATTTTTCTAATCACATCCCAAAATTCCAAATTTCGGGGTGACACCATATGAGTATATCTACATATTAAATATATACTATGGTATATTTTAGTACAAAATTTTTGTTTCACCTTTAGATCTATGCTTTCTATAAATAAAATAACTAAGTTATATAAGACACAATAATATGATTTTTAGTAATTAATTGGAATAATTTATAGCTGTTGTTTCTATATTCTAATTGTGGTGAAATTTCTATGGTAGACTAATTATTGTAGGCTTAAACTGTAATAAAAATTTTATATTCATAAGGGTCTAAAAAAGCTAGATTTTCATTACATAACTTTTCTATGATTTACTATAATTTTTTAAAGATTTAGCGAAATAAATAAGTAAAAGGAAACGACAAAACCACTGCTATTGTAGCAAAACCGTTATGCAAAACCGCTCCGGTATGTAATATAAAGATTTTGCAAGTTGAAGGACGTGTTTTACCCGGTTTTGGAGTTTAGGGACCTAAATCGAACTTGGACGATAGTTAAGGGGGACTTTTTCCTATAAATTCTTAGGCCGTGGTTAGCCCATTTTCTACGCTACCACACACACAGAGAGAGGATGATATACACATGCACCAAACTTTCCAAGCTCTGCCTACACAGCTTGCCTGCTTCAACCATGCAACGCACGTCATACATTTGATGGCAATGCAACGTACAGCGTACAGCCATAAGCGTTGTCGATGTCTGCACGCAGCTTAGGCTTACTTCATTCATGGATGACCATTTTGTGAGCAACAAGGCTGCTTGCACAGCGACAAGTTGCACTGGGTACCGGACTATGTCGTTAAGAATACTTAAAAGAGCAGTGCCTTTTCGTAAACTCAGCAACTTCTTAATGAATGAAAAACTTGAACACACAACTTCACATTGCAGTAATTCATGGAACCTAGTACTACTGTAGTAGCGTAGCCAAAGGTCAAATGATAAGCTATTGTAAAGAACAGTTGAAACAGAGCCATGCTTGCAGTTTTTTTTTATACTATGTGCTTGCAGTTGAAGGAGCTATATACCTTCACAGGGTAGTGGCACAGGAGCGGAAGATGCGCTAGATCACCGGTCTGGACGTAGTTGACGCCGCCGAAAGGGCATCCGGAGACACTGCATGCACATGCGGCCACCGGCCAGGCCATTTTCGGAGAGCTCCGATCTGGGTCAAACCAATTCATCCTCGGTCCAAACATTCAGAGAAGTTGCTTCCTTACCGCTTCTTGTTTCTAAATTTACCTGGAGTTGGAGGGCGTGATCATGGCGACCCAGTCGTCGTCGCTGGGTCTGAGGACTCCGGCGACGGTGATCTGGACGAACGCCTCGTCGGGGAGCGGCGCGTCGCCGGTGCTGACGCTGATTGATAGGTACGGGCTCGGGTTCAGGCACGAGCCCAGCATCTTCCGGTTCACCGTCCTGAACTCCGACTTCCCCGCGAAGCTCTCGTGCAGCATCTCCGGCGGCGGCGGCGTCGAGCACAAGACGGCGGCGCAGAGGCCGAGGAGCACGAGCAGCGCGACGCCGGAGCCGGGGAGACCCATCGCAACTGCTTGCGCGCGCGTGTGGGTGGCTAAGTGCGGCCGCGCACAAGCTAACTGTGCCTGAAGCTAAGCTTATATATGTAGCCAGAGCCAGAGGAGAAGCCACCATGGGGCTCCAGCGCTCGGTTGCTGCCTGTTAGGGGGACTATACACCGACACTGCCTTTTTTTTCTAAAAAATAAACAAGAAAATATGAACCTTCCACATAAGAGCATCTTTAGCAGACTAAAATCTCCTTAGATATAATGTAATATTTTCATTGAAAATACGATGGGTAGTCTGTTAGAGCCCTACAATTCCCATAAATGATTTTTTTTATATTAGAGATTTAGAGATACGATGAGTAATCTACTAAAGGTATTCTAAGCAGGGAGAGGCTACTTCTGAAAACTAGGCCATATGTAGGGTTGCATTGGGCAAGTTCCTAGCTTGAATTCAAAATGAATTCGATAGGAATAGTATGCTTTAATAGATTTTGGCAGAAAAATCTGCGACGTGCCAAATTCCGGTTTCATCCTTTGCGCTTTGTATTGCTGCACTACAAATAAATAAGTATTGGTAAGGAGAACCAATACAAAGCAATAAGTACATGTGTATCGTTCTTGTGTATATACATATACTGCTAATACTTATGTCACATTTCTTTAAGAAAAGGAGAAAATACTTACATTTATTTTGGCAGTGTCAAGTTCTGATTTTTTTTTATATATTAAACAGGGCCGAGTCTATTACATTAAGTACAGCTGTATAATTAATTATACACATTACTAGAAATTGCATGTACACCAGAAACATACATGTTAGAACTGTATAACAAAACAACTATTCCAGTACAGTTTGTGAGAGGCAATTGGCTACTTCAACATAATAAGAAAATAATATTAAAAGGAATGTCTATTGATGTAAATGTCATTGTACAGATGTATCCGAGGAATATACACTACTGTGTGTGTAATTCAGCGCCTATTTACAGTATAACAAAAAAAAAAGAGTAGTAGCTTCAATGCAATCTTCTTTCTCATGAGCTGAAGCTACTCTTGAATCATCAGGCTCCCGGAATTCTTCGCTGAAGATCCCTTCACAATCTTAAACTGGTCCCGGACCTCCATCGTACTTGAGTGTACAAACTGGATAAAATAGGGTGGCAGTTGTTCAGACTTCAATGGCAAATGCAGAGCCATTTAGAAACACCGAACAGAAGGTTTCTTTTCCACCTTTTTTCGGAGTTATTTGTGTTAATACTTAACAATGATTTTATTTACCCATTTAAACTTTTGATGAACTCTTCTGAACGGAACATAAAGGGCAAGATAATACACTAGGGGACTTACCTGAACCAGCATGTCGGTTCTTGTGGCATGAACCCTGGCATAGCCAAACTCTGAAACCCTTGATAAGCTCCAGGCCTCCCCCTGAAGATTTGAAGAATGGGCGAAAAATGTAAACAATCATATACCAACGTCAATTCAGGATTATCAATTCTAAAGCTAATTTAATTTTGGGGGTTTTCTAGACCTGCGTGAGAAGGTCTTCTTCTTACACCAAAACCGTGGGGGAGTCTCCCCCCGCAGGCCTAGTTTTTTTAAAGCTAATTTAATCATTGTTAAGGGCTGACAACTTCAGGATTATGTGCATCCCGCTTTGAAGGACATACACAACTTGTTACCGTAACTCTTACATTGTTAGGGAAGTTGTCCAAGCTGAACCCCCCTGCTCCAACAATGGCATGAATAGGTGCGGTATAGTTGCTGTTGTCATAGACGTCAATTCCATTTGCATCCTTTGTTGGCATGCCATTGCAGTTTCCCTGGTATACCGCACAAGTCCTCTCATAGTTGTGTACATGGCCGAAGAAAACCAAATCCACCTACTCACCGGAGAACCAATACATGTCACAATAGGCAGCATATTGTGATCAGTTTTTTTAGTATAAATGTGGTGAAATCTACTCTGAAATTTTAGCATGATTTCTTACCTGGTAGTTAAGCAGCAGTGGCTCAACAGAGGCAACAAAGTTGGAATCCACATTGGGCAGTATACCGCCATGCGAGGAATACATTGGTCTATGCCTGCGATGGGCAGTGGAATTCTAGATGTTATTTATTGTATCTCACAGAAAAGATTTCGCAATCCACAATACGAAATAAATCAAGAAAAAAATTATCAATATGATGTCGCGCCCTTTTATCCCTGTCTGATGAATCTTTAGCCAGGCTACTGTCAGAAGAAAATTGAGTAGTTCACTCACCCAATGAAGATTACCCATGGTGTTCTTGATCTACTGATCGATGACAGATCTTGGTCCATCCAATTGTACTAATCAAATAACAAAGTTGTCAGAGAAGATTTTATGTTTCCAAGACCTAAATCAGAAGAAGAAAAGGTACATAATTATATACCTGCTCTGACTTCTCCGACCACTCATGCTCTGTAGACATCACAATGAAGTGAACGCTCCCTTGCTCAATCGAATACCATGGCTTGTCCTTACCGACAGCAGGCATGGGGAAGTATGACTCATAGGCAACTCCACATTCGCCACCTGAATCGGGAGTCACATACACAGATGCAGAGTTCGCGTAATCCCTGAGAAGACGCCATAAATTCATGATAACAATGGCGCATTATATCACCATCCAAGACAACTGTTACTCAAATTGCTCTGAAGCCGCAAGTTGGTCAATCTGAAGAATTCACCTTTCGTGATTGCCAATAGCGGTCATGTAGGAAACTTGAGAAGCAAGTGGCGTGATGAGATGAAGGAAGAAGTCCCATTCCACCAGGAAGCCCGTAGCGTAGCTGATGTCTCCTATATGGAAGATGGAGTCGACCTTTCCTGTCTGTATCTCTTTAGCCACAGCCTTGGCCACAGAAATTGATCCAGGCTGCAAATGCGTGCATATATAAATAAACAGTAATATTCTTTTAAAAGTTTGAAGCATGCCTTGCTTGGCAACAATTTTGACCTACCTGAATGTAGTGTTCCACTGATGGGTCCAGCGGAGCCTTTCCCATATCACCATAGATCACAAAGGATAGCTCATCTGAACCTGCAGCCGGTGGAGTTCTGAATTTAGTCGTGTTACTCCAGCCCACAGAGTCACTGCAGAACAAGAAAACCACTAATTGCTGATCATTTTCTTTTAAGCATCTGGTTGCAGGAGAACTCAGCAGGCTCTACCTTCCGTAACGGTATGTGTAGGACTGAGAGGGCTGGAGCCCAGTCATTACAGCAGAATGGATGTAGCCGGGGTCATGCCACCCGAAATCCTTGGCAGGGCTCGGCAACACAGCGATACCTGCATACAGCCAATTTTGTCCGTGAAATCTAAGAATAATAAACGGTGAAATTTCCTTTTACGGTGTAAATAACACAAGAAATAAATCAGAATATATAGATTACTCACTGCACATATCATCCTGCGTGAACGTTGCCACTTCAGAAGTAGCAGACTTGCCGTCTCCGTACTGAACTTGCTGCGGATTCCGGTCTCCGCTCACCCAGGTAAGCTTCATCTGATACAGACCAAAAAGTCTTCAGCGCTCAGATTATCCGCTTCAGATATGAGCGCCACTCGCGCCTGCATTTGCAGTCTCTTGCAGAGAGGCGCCAAGGACCAAGGTAGAAGTGGAACAGGAATGGATGTGCTCACCGAGGTGGCTGTGGAGTCGGTGCTGGAGAGGTGGCCGTAGAGCGGGCTGGCGGGGTTGGCGAACCGGAGCACGCCAGAGCGCTTGAGGAGGCACGGCGTCTTGAAGCCGCCGGAGAAGAGGACGAACTCGACGTCGGTGCGGAAGTTGACAACGTGGAAGGTGAGCGTGGCGGCGCAGGTCTGGGCCTCGCAGGCGCCGGACGCGTCGCGCTTCCCGCACCCCGCGTTCTTGCAGCCCATGTAGCCGGGGTCGCTTGTCAGGTACTGGGCCTGCACTTTCCCGCGTCAATAGAAGAGAAAATATGAGTGGCCCATGTATACTTGGCCCACTATTACATGCGAACGTCCCTAAAGATCACGTTGAAACTAAAAAAAAAATTGTATTGACGAGTTTGCCCGTTTGAACCATGTACGGACGGATTGTCTCTCACGCTAGATCTAGATTAGCCTTGCTCCTTGCACGGACACTCGTTAAAAGGGAGGCAAATGCTTACGCGTGCTGCACTCAGATAGGACTATGTCGTTGTTAGTACTTAGTTAAGCTAGCACTGCCTCCTTAATTCTCAAAAACTCAGCAACATTTCAGTCGATCAGGCTACCCATTAGAAGGGAGGTGATAAACATGACAGCAAGAGGTCCGGTTCATATAGAGGAATTAACAACTAGTACTACGTTAGGAGTATGTAGTTTATTAAGGAATAGCCGGCGAGTACAAAATCTAAGAACGAAGCTGCAAAAAAACAAGCTCACCTTGACAGGGTAGTGACAGAGAAGCGGGAGATTCGCGAGGTCCCCTGTCTCCACGTAGTTCACTCCGCTCAGAGGGCATCCAGAAACGCTGCGCCGGAGAGAACGATCCATATGGGAAAACGATCGTATATATACTGAAGCAATCCTATACGACGCACCTGGAGTTGGAAGGCGTGACCATGGCGACCCAGTCACTGGCCTCGGGCTTGAGGACGCCGGCGACGGTGACCTCGAGGAACGCCTCGTCGGGGAGCGGCGCCCCGCCGGCGCTGACATTGATCGCCAGGTACGGGCTCGGGTTCAGGCACGACTCGAGCTCCTTCCTGTTCACCGTCCTGAACTCCGACTTGCCCGCGTAGCTCTCGTGCATCTCCGGCGGCGCCGAGGAGCACGAGACCGCGGCGCAGTAGCACAGGCCGAGGAGCAGCACGACGCCGGAGCCGAAGAAGAAACCCATCGCGACCGTCCTCCTCGTGTGGTGCGGGCTCCCTGTTGCCGGCTGCTGCGGCCGCGCGTGCACGAGACGTGGCTGGGCCCGGAGGATCGGAGCCTCTTATATCCCGGGCCGCGCCAACGACGGCACGTCTCTGCTGCCGCCGCGCCCGTGTGGACGGAGGCAATTAGCGAGGCGTCGCGGTGGACGCATCGTCTCGCACGCGGCCGGGGAGCTGCCTAGCGGAGGCACTGAGAGAGATATCTCTAGTATCTCTAGCCACGGGATGGGAACGGGCGGAGCTGCCGAACCCTCTTCCTTGTCGTCCGGCCGCGCGCCACGGCTTATGAACCCGTCGCGATCACCTATCACCGAGGTTTAAGCCCGCCGCGTCAGGCTAGCCTTGCGACCCGTACGTGCGCTGGCGTCTGAGTATCTCCGACCGATCATCCTACGGCGAGCAACATAAATGGTGACCGGTGAGAGACGACGGGACCACTCGCTCACACCCAGCGTTATTGGTTGTGTTCTGATTAGGCCCCGTTTAGTTTCCTAAATGTTCCCAAAAATCCACTATTCATCCAACTTTTCCCTATTCATCCCACCTTTTCTACTCACATATCACTATTCATCTACAGTGTTTTTTTTGTGAACAGTGTATTTTCGGGGAATCTTTCCCCAATCTAAACACACCCTTAGTAGTATAGTAGCGTGATGGTGACCAACCGGTAAGCACCGTAGGATGAGCGAGCGACGACGCACGAGGGGCCATGTGTATGTATGCGTGCATCAGCTGCGACCGTTGTGCGGCTCCGGCTTTGCGATGTCTCAACCGAACGCGCAGGCGGGCCAGCGATGGAACACGTGCAGGGCCGTCGGCCGGTGCGTGCGTGCCAACGCCGGGCGAAACGAGCATTAATGTGTCATCGGGACAGGAGGTAGTTTTCAGACGGGGACGACGATTGAAAGCGGAGTTTGCGTTGGCTATTGGCTCCACTGGTTACGCACGGCTCGATGATCCCGCAGGCCGCGCAGAATATGCTTCCTCGGGAGAACGAGAGCGACAATTTTTCAGGAAAGATATACCAGTTTGTGCTGGAATAGAAATCCCAGAAGCTTACAGATGGTTTGTTTATTCACTCAACAGACTTCTTCTGTAAATGCTTGGACGTCTCGGCATAATTCAATTGCAGGGAAGCCAGGGATGATGAGATCACGAGATGCTGAAAACGACCTGCGGTTACTGGATCAAAATCAAGATCAAGATGACTTGGCGTGAACGCTGTCCGCCTGTACATATCAACTGAGGAGCTGACGTACAAGCGTAGCGCAACACCGCGGCGTCACGATATGGTTTCAAACTCTCAACCGAACGCACAGGCGAACCGGCGCATATGAACAAGAATACAAGATCAGAGGAAAAACCGAAAAACTGCCCAGCCGAGTGATGGAACTTTTTTTTTTAATTTGCGGGTAGCCGAGTGATAGAACTACTCAATAGAACTGCCCCCGCACGGTATTATGTTGGGGAGGGCATGGGGGTGAACATTCGAACATGTCTGAGCAAGTTCCTGTCTAAATATCGAACAAGTTCTGGGAAAAAAAAGTGTCAGGTTTTGGTGGGCTAACTTTTCAGGTCCAGTTCCAATTAAAGTTTCCATCAAAGTCAAGTGGAAGCTAAGTTTCAAGTCCAGATTTGGGTCTCACAGGATGCAAACAAATAAAACAAGAGGCCAATGTGGGAATGCCTATAACTAAGTCCTATAACGTAGGAAATGACTCCAGCATCGAAACAACCCTTAAGTCGCAATGATGATCTCTTCATATAATATATGTGTAGATATACTGATGATTTATTTTTTTCTTTTCCTTTTGTCGAGCTGAACTTAACCGCCCATGAACCCAAAAAGAAGAAGAGAAAAAAAGATGGCACCGAGAGGCCAACACTGATTCTCAACAAGAAAAGGTCCTGAAATGTATATCTGCACCAATATGGTGTTTCACATGCAAACGCTTTTGTTAAAGACACAACAACTAACATACAAAAGAGAGCTCCTGGTCAACACTCACCCATCTACAAAGTGATTTTCAGCACACACGTATGGTAATCTTTGAATGTCACCAAAAAAAAACTTTCTATTGTTCAAAAGACTAGTAGAGAAGGTACTTGGATAAAGTACTACAATTACTGACACAGGACCTGAAAACTGTTAGATGCAAAATCACCTGAATAGATGATATCATATTTTATTGGAAAGAGTGGGACCTAAACCCAAATGTTAATTCCTCACATTACTCTTTGAGAAGCCATATTAGCGAACGTATAAGAAAACCAGTGACTCACCCAAATTTCCTCATCATCTGCAGTCTTGTAAGAAGAGTAAGCCCAGTAATGCACTCAATGTCAGCCAAAATTCAAGGAGTTCAAAAATGAGTTTGACTTGCTTAAATAAAACTTTCGAGCGTGTATTCATATGCACACAAATCATTTTTACACCCAGTACAATCCATTACCTTAATATAATTCAAGAAAACATTTGAGTGGAAGATTGTATTCATCTTTTGATTCTCTTTTGGATTACATCAGACAATAAGTAGACCTATCCTCTGAATACCTCCATGATGAGACAAGGAATCTAGTGTCCACCATTCTGCCAAAAACTTTTGAGGTATGAAACCAAGTTAAGAATCAATTGATCACAGCGGATGACAAATCTTGGGGACTTGGGGTTCATCCACCTTAATATAGCTCAAACCTCTGTTCTTCCGCACATTATGCTCGTCCATCAATCTCCTAACCTTCATCATATCATCCCACCGTCCACCCATAGCATAAAGGTCAGATACCAACATATATAATCCAGCACTTTCATCAGATGCCTCCAGGGCCAATGCTTTCTCAATTCCCTCGACGGCAATCTCAAAATTCTTGAACTTCTTGCAAGCCGCCAGCAGTGATGTCCAGATGATGACATTGGGTTCCACTTTCATGGTTTTGATAACCTCATAAGCATCCTCCAACAGCCCTGCCTTCGCATAGAGATCAACCATGCACCCATAGTGATGTATGTTTGGCTCAATGGAATATCTGTCAACCATAAGCTTAAAACACTCCCTCCCTTTCTCTACCAGCCCGGCATTCACGCATGCCCTGAGCACGGCTGTGAATGTCATCTCATTTGGTTGCACTCTTCTTTGACACATTTGCTCAAACAGCTGAACAGCCTCGTCATTGCGCAAATGCGAAGCCATACCACAGATCATAACTGTCCAGTGCATAACATTCCTACGAGGCACCAGAGAAAACACACGGGTAGCATAGTCAAGGCGGCCAGCCTTGGTGTAGCAGTCAATGAGTGCCGTCCCGAGGTGCATACTGGGAGGGACGGCGCGGCGTATAGTGTGCCCATGAATGGACCCGCAGAATGGCGGCAGCAAGGCAGCTGAAGTTGAGGAGGCTGTGAGGAGGGTGGTGAGCATGACATCATCCACAGCAATGTCGGTGTTGAACGTCACCGAACGGAAGAAGGCAAGCCCGTCAGCGAGGCGACCGCGTGAGAAATAGCAAGCGAGCATGGTCGACCAAGACACGACGTCCTTGTCAATGATGCCATTGAAGAATGCGCGAGCGGTATCAAGGTCGGAGGACCGGCACAGTGAGGCGAGCATGACGTTGAGTACGTAGATGTTGCAGGCAGAGGCGGGTATTTGATCGAACAGTTGGTGGGCGGCGGGCGGGGAGAGGAGAGAGTAAGAGCGTAGGAGCGAGGAGACGACTTGTGGGTAGGCGATGAGGTTGGACCTAAGTAGGTGGCCGTGGAAGTGGGAGAGGAGAGGGAGGGAGTTGGCGGCGGTGAGCGGCTTGATGGTGAGCACGGCGGCGCGCCACGCGAGGTGGGATGGGTC
The DNA here is from genome assembly GCA_015342445.1 of Digitaria exilis. NCBI lineage: Eukaryota > Viridiplantae > Streptophyta > Magnoliopsida > Poales > Poaceae > Digitaria > Digitaria exilis. The sequence goes on from JACEFO010000970.1 coordinate 637,086, forward strand.
CGAGGGGAGAAGCCGGAGGCGGAAGAGGGAGTAGAGGTGGACTGCTGAGGACGGGTAGGCGGCCCCGCGGAGGGCGCTGAGGAGATCAGCAACGGCGAGGTGGTGAGGAAGGAGGGACATAGGGTGGGAGCAGAGAGCGGTGGCGCCGCCGCCGGAATCAGGGCGGGCGGGAGCACCGTGACGGATGGCCAGTGGCCTGACGATGCCATTATTTTGGGCCAAGCCAGGTTGGGCCGTATGTGAACGGCCCAGTCTACAGCAGGAGGAGGAAACCCCATTTAGGGCCTGTTTAATCACGTAGGAATTTTAGAAGAATCAGTTCAATTTCACAGTATTCGCTAAAAAAAGTTCAATTTCATAGGGAAAACACAGAAACATGTACAATTCCAGCGTTCCAAACATGCCCTTAGCCCTCTGGGAGGTTCAGTTTACATCTCGCCCGAAGTTCGGTATCAGAGTTGATCGGGTCAACTAAAAAAAACAAAAGAAAAAGAGTTGATGGGGTAAAAATGTGTCCATGGCTCCTTGCTGTACAGAGTCCCAACTCCAAGGATCTGTATTAGCGAAGAGGGATGGCAGACATGGAGCCAGTCACAACCAAAAGACAAGAACTCTAGAATTCATCGACTGATAATTCTAAACAGCATAAGCAGAAGAAAAGAAAGGAAAAACTTGTTTTAGCAGAGAAGTCCAGTAGCAAGAAGAGGATGCAAATCCTGAAATCCTAGATGGCTACAGGGCCATTATACTTCAGTGAGCAGTGGCATTTCAGGCCACAGCACATGAATAATGCAGTCTGACATGGTATCGACAAACTATAGCAGAAAACATGACCTATATAAAAGTTACATGATGTATCCCACTATGAAGGTGACTGCATTATATGACGCAGAACGTTCGGTCATCTTTTTTTTTAGAGTTACATAGGGCTTTCACCTGACCCCAGTCTTACTTAAGAGTAATGAACGTTTACAGAAATGGATTCTCCAGAAACCACAGTGAAAACAAGGAAACAAGATCAAAACTATATCACTACTGCTCTATTACATTACCGGGGGGTCATCTCTCGGGTCTTCTCTTTTTGTTTGGAACATTTCTCGGGTCTTTTTTTTTTCCTCCTCCAGGTGTGGCTATCCCTTATTCAGCTCGTGGCAACGTTCGGTGATCTTTTAAGAATTTTTTTTTAAAAAAATCTGAAGGAAATAAAAAGGACAACTCGTGCACGGTGCGGTAGTAGATTCCCTACTTCAGTGCCTTTTTTCCTTCTTTAAGAAAATGGTTTGGCGGACTGTCTTCCCCCACGAGGCACGAGCTATCTTTTCTAAGAATTATTAAGAAGAAAATAAAAGAGTGCATCCCCAATTAGCCGTTATTGACTGTTCCATCCAATCAGAGGTGATTTGCAACAAATTACACATCATGTGGTTCATTCTACTAGGAACCTCTTTTCTGAAGGATGCAATCAGATATAGGATTGGTCAGCATTCAGCAATCACTTTATATTGCTTCACAGAAAAAGAATGATCTGTGATTTTCTCATTGCAACACCATTCACCAGATATAGTTTGCTAACAAGAAGACCTAATACTACCTACAAAGTTTGTAATACCAGAAAGGTTGGCGATCACAGACAAGTAACTCCTGAACATTCAACCAAGTAATGAACAAAGATACCTAGCAACTAGCATCCCTGGGATCTTTAGAGAGCAAAGTTCTCAATTCATAAGTTTTTTTTTTTAACCATTCAGAAGGGTTTTTCTTCCTGGTGTAGCAATGGAAATCATGATGCAGGCTTTTAATAGTCAAATATAGTATATCAGAACAAGATCACACGTATTGATCTACAGAATACGAACCAATACAACATAGATTTCACATGAATGTTTCAAGAACAAATTCCAAAACAACTGTTATAGAAAGCCTGAAAGAAAACCCATTATTGTGATGTACAGTTTGTCGAGATTCTGGAGTATATCAATATAGCCAGCATCAATTCCACACAACATATCACTAAGTGCTACTGTGCACTGGAAAGAAAAATATCCTGCCAGTAAATCAAGAGCTCCGACAGACATTATCAGCTCGTCAAATTAGCAAATTAAAAAAAAAGGGGTATACACTGCTAATCTCTACTCTTCAAACTTCGAATCACAGTCAACATCAATAACAATAGCATGATCGCAGGAAAAAAAGATGCAAGGGTAGGCAAGGGGGCATGGCTTTCCCAGACGAAAGATAACTTGTTCATACATCTGTTCCATTCCAAAGAGTACTTCCATAGTTCCATACTGCGCCCTACGACTTTTTACAGATTGCAAACTACTACATTGAGCCAGCAACAGGGAAACTACGACACTGCTAGTAAACCACTCTTCTTTAGAGTACGATTCACCAGACACTCTGCTAGTACAGAGCAAAGAGGTGAGAAGGCAGCTTACTCTCCCCTAAGCTCCAATCTCCAGGTTCTCCATCTGGATATTGCTCTTGAGTGGGACGTACTCCCCAAGGTACCCTCCAAGGTGCTCGTACAATGCGCTCCTGTCGATCTGCTGGTTGTGGAAGGCCTTGCAGGCGTAGTAGAAGACGCTCTGCACGAGCAATCCCAGCAAATTGACACAGACAAGGACGCACACCAGCACGGCGCCCACGAGCAGGCGCCCGGGCAAAGCCAGGCCGAAGCTCCCCTCCTCGCCGCGCCCCTTGACGACGGCGGCACGGAACAGCAGCGAGGTGATGCCGCACACCGCGAAGTAGGAGACGACGAGCGTGGCGGCGGTGCCGGCGCGGCCTTGGAGCAGCTGCTTGCTCTTGGCCATGGCGGCGAGCCCGCAGACCGGCTCGAGCACGGAGATGACGCTGGCGAGGTGCCACAGCGCGGAGATGTAGACGTGGATGCCGAGGAAGACGAAGACGACGACGATGAGGAAGAGGACGAACGAGAGGGAAGGGGGCGTGGACTCGGAAGCGCCGTTGGGGATGAAGACGATGATGAGGAGGAGCACGGCGAGAGCGAAGACGAGGTGGTAGGCGAGCATGAGGAGGGAGACCCAGAGGAAGGTGCGGAGGAGGCGGGGCATGATGGGGGGCAGCGCGGCGAGCGAGGCGGAGATGGAGGCGGGCTTGTTGGCGTAGAGCGAGGCGACGGTGAAGACGGCGGCGGCGGTGGAGAGGAGCGAGAAGGTGAAGAGGACGGTGAGGTAGAGGAACTGGTAGGCGAAGAGCCTGAGCCACTCGGCGGAGCTGGCGCCGGAGCCGGCGCCCTGGATGCGGAGCAGGATGGGGTGGGTGAAGAGGGAGTGCGCCAGCACGGCGAAGGAGAGCGGGAAGACGAGGCAGGCGGTGAGGAGCGCGAAGGTGCGCGGCGCCGCGCGCGGGATCGACGCCGAGACGCGCACCAGCTCCGCCGCGCCGAGCGCCGCGAGGTCGCCCGTCGCCAGCTCCATCGCGGCGGGGCGCTGGCGGCTAGCGTCGGCCGGACCGGCGGCGGATTTCGAGGGGGGTTCGAAGGTGTTCCGGCTCGCCGGCGAGGTTTGGGGGAATTTGGCGGAGTTTGGGCGGCTGCTGGTGGTGGAGGAAGGAAAGCACGGCCGGTGGAATTGGGGGAAGAAGGGGGGTGGAGGAGTTGGGTGGGGATCCGGCGTGGAATGGCCGTGGGGAACCGCGTGTCGGTCGAGTGTGTACGGATGCGGCCAGCAGGCGGTGCACGGTCGAGGGGCGGCCGGGAGAGAGTGCTTCACGACGCGGATCAAGTGTTAAAGTGGCCCCGTGAGAAGTGGTGGCGGCTTCAAGAACAGCGGGTGACTTCAACACGAAGTATGTGCGACTGCAAGCGCCTCGTGGCTTACCACAAACACCTCTCTGTTTGACCAAACCGAATTTCTTTTGTAAATAATGGTATTTGGCACATGGCCCATGAGTGGGTCAAATCGGCCGCCTTGCCAATAAGGGGAGTTCAAAGGTCAAGTACATTTTCTTCATGGGCCTCAAACGGCCTATCTCGCCAATATCGTCTGCAGAACTGCCCCTATCAGTAAAGCAGACGATGTTCTTTTGGCATCTATTTTTGCAATCATCTGTTAAAATAATATAGTGCCTCAAAACAAAATTCCAACCAAACCAATCTGGGAGGGACAATGGGAAATGGCGCAGCAGGGTGGGAAGTTTTGGCATTTTACATCCCAATTTCTCAACTTCCCCAAGTACAAGCAGTTACCACTTCTCCATCTCATCGTGAAACCGTCTACAAACAAGCACACGACTATTTTTAGTCTGTACAAATCGCATACAAAGGTCAAGTTCCTCGACACATGGAACCACGGAGGAGAAACACCAAGCAGGGCTTCTGAGCATGCTTACTGACGCGCTATTGCCCAACACTGCTGTCCAAATTCCAAAAGCATCGCCGGTTCGTGCCTTTCTGCAGAGCGTTTGCACGCTGGATTGTCAGGCATGCTGATTGCTGAATATGTCCACACGTTGAAGAGAGCCAAAAAGACCTCAAATCGCCGCTGGGTGACTTCGATCCAGGCCATGTTCAGATTCCCAACTATTTACTATTCATTCTAACTTTTCACTCTATTCATTCCAACTTTTCACTATTCCTCCCTCACAAAACACGTTTCCCAGCGAATGCTACAGTGTTTTTCTTATGCTACAGTGTTTTTTCCTACAATCTAAACACACCCTGAGAAACGAAAGGTGCCTATCGTTTCTGCGTCGGAGCCGCTGCCACCGAAACATATTCGTTCAGCAGGCTCTTGTATTGTTCCTTCGCCTTTTCAATTTCGAGCCGCAGATTCTGCTCCTGTTCGGCAAAAGCAGGTGAAATTTCGTCAGACTCCTCAGTAAGGTGTAATCGAGTCACATGTCTTGTGCTAAATGATCATCACAACTAAACAGGGTAGGGAGTTTACCTTGAGCAGCAGCTCCTTCTCTGCTGTCTCAAATTCTGAGCACCTGCATAAAATTCAAAGCAAAGTTGTTATATGCTTTGCACAATCACTATAGGGGTGAAATCAAATCAAGATTGTTATCGGACTCACTCTTCACGTAGCATCCGGTTCTCTAGCTTCAAGAAGGAAAATTCCTTCCGCTCTCGCTCTCCCATATATTGGTAGACCTGTGCCATGTAGAGGCATTAGCTTACACTACAACCGGCACTGCATGGCTGATCAAGGCGACGAAGTGCAGAAACAGGGTAGGATGGATGAACAACAAGATTTTTAAGTAATCACCTGATCACTGTTGGAGCTGCTGCTAACCAAATCATTTGTGGCCTGCTTTTTAAAGGAACCCATCAGAACATCATCTTCCCTTCTCCTTTTTGTTGTCTCTACCAAGTCAGTACCAGGAGCCATGGAAGATGAGGTCCTCTCGTTGATTCGCATGATCTGCGCATTTGACGGGGAACCAGTAGGGACTCTTGGTGCGGCACCATCTGTTCCAGCAGGTGCGGAGTGAAAACTAGGGGGTGCAAAAGAGATTGGAACTGCATTCACGTAGGTGCTGTCGGATCTCAAGGATGGCACTGAAACCGCAGGAGCAGGTGCACTCCACTCTAATGGTTTAGCAGCACCATTCGCTATTGGCAGCATCACTGGAGGAGCAGGAGGAACTGGAGCTGCACGCACACGTTGTGTCTTGACATATCCAATCTTGTGACTATGAATATCCCTGAGGAAGAACCAAAATATTGCATGGTGATCATTGGGCCGAAGCAAAGCCTTGGCACATAGTGCAATTGGGAGGAATAGATATCATGAACGAAAACATAACCTAGACCTTACCAGTACTCGTTAGTCATCTCTTTCAACCGATTCATCAGCCTTTGAAACAGCTGCGACTTCTCAAAGTCCTGTTTGTCATGTGTGGGCTTGATGAAGTCTGCCTCCAGTACACCAGCAATGCTTCTTCCCTTACTGCTTGCAGAACTCAGAACTCGATGAAATGGCTGCAATATAGATTTTTTGTTAAGAAAAGGTTAGACAAATATTTATGTGAACCTTATTTATGCAACCTCAGCCAAAGTGATTTGATGTAAGGGACAAGCTCACCAAAATAAGCCGATTCTTATGATAGATGTTAAATCCATGCACGCTAATAGTTGGAGCGCCATCTAAGAATCCAACAGTTGTCAAAACTGCAGCCTGAATCAACCAAAGTAAATGCAAAAAAGGAGAAATGAGAACAAGCTTGTTGAAACTACTACATGTTCGTCTTGTAAGAGTAAGTAAATAATGTGGTGCAGTGAACAAAAGATTGTTCTTATTTCAAGACAAACCTCTTGTCTTCCATTAACTTGGGGTTTATAACTGACACATTCAGGATATATTAGGTCGGCAGCAATTGAATGACGCCTAACTTCTTTCCCTCGCAGTATGATCTTAAAGTAATTTGGGAGCTGCAGATACAAGACAGAAGCATAGACCTGCAGGATGATATGTCAGCACTCAAACAACCAATTCACGCGTATGGTGCTGGGTTGCAAACCGTATGACACTCACCCTAAGAGAATAGCGCAGTCGGTTAGCCAAATGATTCTCATTAGTCCTTTTCACAGCGCTACTAAATTCTTCTGGATTTGGCGCGCCGCTAATCATAATATCCTGAAATACAAAAAATAGCAGGAGCTTGGTGGTTAGTCAACAGGGAACACCAAAAACCTGTAAGAAAGAACTATGACAATGTGCAAAGAACGTTACTTTAGCAAGAAAAAAATAACTGCACTAAATTCAAGTGATATATTTGACGGTTACCTCTGGGTTTGTGTCAAAGTCAAGCTCCAAATTACCGTCATCATTGGACCACAAATTGAACACTACAATCTTGGTGCCATGTGGACCAATGTCGTTGAACTGTTCATCAAACACAGATTAAAACAACCATTAACATTTTGAATAGGCTATAAATTACTTAGACCAGATTGGATCGTACTAGCTACACCCAAATTGCATCTCCATACGTGGGTAGTGACAAGTATTAAAATAGTAAAGATTTCCCCAACTTTTAGTTTTGAAGGTTTAAGTCAGTCAACCTAGAGACATAGTGTTTTCTTAGTGTAAATCAAATATTATCTCTATAGTTGACATGGATAGCAGGTTTAGCATACATTTTGCATCAATTCTTCTTCTGTTGCAAAAGGTGACCATTTCAACAACACCGACAAATTTGAGGCAAACTGCTCTGAACCATGTCGCTCCAATCGTGTAGTTTGTCCCCTTAATAGATTGCATTTGTAGTCCACCTAATGAGAGAAAATGTATCATAAAAACTTAGTAAAATGGTGCATATGCATTGTCTTATACCAAAAAATAAGATCAAATAGCATACCACAGGAACTACAACATCTGTCTGGCGAGTTTCCACCAAGAAAGTGTAGGAGAGGAGACCAATGGACTGTGTAGGCCCACTGAAACGAACAATAACCTTGCATTAGTTCAGTTGAAAACGAAAAGTAGTTCACAGAAGGAAATGAATATAGGTGAGTTTGTACCCGCTCTTTGTGCAGCGGCAGAAAACAATAACATCTGCTCCAAGCCGCATGGTGCTAGTCTTGAATCCATTTCCATCTGATCAGTGGTAAATGCCAAAAAAATTAACAGTGGGTTTTCGGGAGATGACGAGGCTATTATAAAACAGAGTTTATAGGCAATACACTGTCCAATTGAAGATCCCGATTGTTTCTCTGAAAACCCAAAGCTCATGCAGCGCCTCAAGGATTCAGGATCCATTCCTCCACCATCGTCTGTATAGTAAAGAGAAAATATGCACTCTGTTAGGTTGAAATTACAGATATGGCGTGCATACTCAGATTTTCATACGTAATTCTATTACAGTGATATGAAAATAATCAGAACCTTGAATTAATAAAGCTGGTGACCCGTTCCGGTTGTCGATGACTTTGTCCACCAATATTCTTGTAGCACCACCAGTTTCTATCTGTTTGACAAAATATAATCCATTCACATATTCCACCCTAAATAATCAAATAGTGCAACTGAACAATAAACTTGTTTAATTACCTCATCAACCGCGTTGTCCAACAACTCTGCCACGGCTGTAACAGGGCAAAAATGAAGTGTAAAGATACAACACAATAGTACCATTGTAGTCTGGAAAAAGTCTGTACAAAAAAGCTTACCTCCAAATGGCCATTTATGTGAAGTAGCGTTGGAGTGGAGAAATTCAGGGTGAACGCACATCCGATTCTGCACAGCTGCAATAGAGCAAAGTAGGCAACATCGAGTGTTAGAGACACACTACCAAGAACTAACAAAAATTGCACAAAATACTTCAGCATTGCGCCATACTTGGATGCTGTGGCGCAGAGCTCCCGGCCCCCGGGTCATAATCGCCGGCGCTCCAGAACTTCCTGTTAAACCGTGGTGCAGGGAAAGAACGACGAGCCGAGGTACCCTCGGCCTCGAGCGCCTCGCCGGCGTCAATGGTCCGATCGCCGACACCACCCGACAGCTCCGAAGCGGCCCGGTTGAGGACGCACGCCGCCTGCGCCTCAGTTTGCGGTCGCGCCCCGACTGACACTGGAGCGCCGCCACGCTCCACCGGCACCGCCGTCGCCTGGAAGGTGATGGACCCGGGGAGGCCCCGCTGGATAGGAGTGGCGGTGACTGGGTACAAGAAAGGCTTGATGTCCCTCTGCTCGTCCATGGCGTTCATCGTCACGTCGATGCGGCGGTTGCTGTTCACACGACAGAGCGAAGGGAGCGGTTAGTGGGGACGATAGTGAAATGAAGAATGCCAACAGATGGAACACAACTCTAAAATTCACAGAAGACGAAACTAAAAATGATAATTATTTTTTGAAAAGAAAAGAAAAAGTATCGCCGCTCCAGACTTTCACCGAGCAGGTTGTGTGCAAGCCTTTCTTGGGTTGCCCGTCATCCCGAACACTGCCACGACGACCCTTGCGGGCTGGCGACGCTGCACGAACTTCCCGGCAAGGCGGCGGCCGCACTGCTTAAGCCCTGTCCTGTTGCATCGCTCCATGGCGGAGCACCGGGCTGTCACCAAGGTCCGAGGCTGGACGCTCCGAGCCATGGTGCGATACCAGACTGCTCGAGTACGAGTCGTGCTCAGTGTCCGACGCCGCGAAGCAGTTTTTGTCGATGGTAACTGAGCCATGGGATTTTGGGGAGACCGGAGACGGTCTCAACAGTGAGGTCGACATCGTCGACCACTGCAGGCGGCTCAGCCGCTCAGGCTGGCAAATTGCAAGCGGCGGCGCTTTGCACTCTCGGGCACCCGCACGTGCAGGTGGAGGCGGCCGATCGCTGGCAGTGGCGCGTGCGGCGTAGGGCAGGCTCAGGCCTCACGCGCGGCGTGGCAAATCCAAGAAGCAGCAAGCCAACTAGCCGAGAGACTGTTTCGTTTGGCTACAGAATTTTTTTAGTGTGACCACATTTTCCCAATGAACACATTATAGTACTTAGTACAAGCGTAGGTCATGTCAGGATTCAAACAAAAATACCAACCTAATAGGTACCAAAACGCTAAGACCTTACCAAAAATCTTAAAAATATACTAGCTCTTAATATCTTATTAGACCGGGATCCAGAGGCTCATACTTTCTCTCCCAATCTTTAGGACAAGACTACTATGCAATATATGGAAAAATGGCACATTGGACAGCCACTAAAGACATCGACACTTCTACTTTTGCCGATAAGAAAGTCCCTAACTGAAGTCACGACTATTGCCGGCAAACAATTTTTTTTTCTCGAACACGCAGGAGAACTGCGCATCATTGTATTAATAGGAGATGAGCCCAAAATAGACAAACAGAACATACACACGAGCCCCTTTGGCTCAAACACACACAAACTCACACCCTCACCGCTACCCATATAAACACACCCCGTGCTTAGAAAGCCCCGTGGGAGAGAGATCTGAACAGAGCTAGAGAATTAGCCTATTCCAGTTATGTCGTTGTATACTTGGGCATATGCCCAGACATACCCCCACGAAGTCTAAACAAACAAGCCTACATAAAAGTGTAAATGACTCTTATAACCTCGATCTACGACACCCTGCTGCCTCTTCCATGCCTCCACTTGCCAAATTTACTTAGTCACCCTTTCTTGAACCTACAGGCAACCCTAGATCTAGCCCTAACAAGAAAACCTAACTTTGAATACTAACCTTGTCAAAGCGGAATTGACGTCAGCAGAAGACGGAGAAGATGGGACTGAATCTCCACAGAGTTGAGAAGAGGGCGGGAACTAGCCGAAGATTGGTTAAGTTTCAAGGCTAGCCTAACATGGAACGCAGAATTAGGTCTAGTTGGGGACCTGAGGAGGGGAAGGGGGAGGGGGAGGGAGAGGAGGAGAAATAAAACCTAGTGAAGATGGGTCCACACCAAAGGCTGAGGGAAAGGTGTGGATAAGTAAGAGGTGGCCCAACACGGTTGGTGGCCTTGTGTTAAGGCTCGGATGCCAGGTGGACAATAATTAGGGCTCCACATATATCAATAGCCTCAAGAAAGAGAAAGAGGTGAGAGATGATGTTTCATATATAAATAGGTGACCAAGACAGATTGTGCTAGAGTTGTAGAGTCATGTACAAATACTAGTGTTAGAAAATAGTTACATCAACTCATTTATACTACACGGGCACTCAAGCCACCACATTTTTTTTGCCATGGGTTGGGCCTATCCTAACGAGGAAAAGGTTAAGAAGCCTAAGGAGAAACATTTGGTGAATATAAAATTACCTTATTTTTATGCTTATTTTTATGCTCGTGGGTTTAGATGGATTGGATAAGATTTGTCGACTCTAGACCAAGGTTGTCAGTATCCCGATATGTATCGTAGTATCTTATGATGCTACGAACCTACCGGACCAAAACGATATCGATACTACGTAGTATCTTAATTTTTAATAATATTCCGATACTACTTTAGACTCTACACAATCCTACATAGAATTTCGTAGTATCTCGATACTAGGATCCTAGGATACCACATAATTAGTGGTATAAATAAATTTCTTTAATAATTTATAGTTACAATAAATATAATTTAAATTAAATTGCATTGAAAATAATATCAATAACACCAATAAAATTTGCAAAAGGATAATTAAATTAACGAAACTCAGTATTTTAGACCTTAATATATACAATTTATTACAAATCTCTTGTAAAGTACATATTTTATAGGAACTGATAGAATCATGATACTACGATACGACCTATGATCCGATACTATCGGACAAAAAATGATACTACCTAGTATTCTGATACTAATAACCTTGCCCTAGACTAGATCCCTAGACTAGATCGAATCATAACCTGGGAATCTTCCAAGACGAAGAAACCGAGTCTCATCCAAAAACGGTGTCAGGCTCTATCTCCAACAGATCTCCAATGCCCGAAGAAACAAAAAGCGAAGCGTCAGAGCATCTCCATTGGGGCATGTAAATTTGGGCTCCCAAATCCTATTTTACAAGCCTACATGTAAAATTTAGGAGCCCAAATTTGCATCCAACTCCAGTGGAGCATGCATCCATACATTAGTGAAGCATGCAAAATGGTGGGAGCCATTATTTGAGAAGAAGGATGATGGTTTGAGAGGGAGGATGAGAGGCTCCCAAATCTAGAGGCTCGGAGGGGAAATTCGGAAGGGCATGTAAAATAGGAGGGAGTTTAGGAGCCCCACTGGAGAAGTTTTTTTTACTTTGGCTCCTAAAATTTAGAGTAGGAGTCTATTTAGGAGCTCCCACTGTAGATGTTGTTAGGGAGGAGATGCAAATATGCATTTTCGTCCAGCGCGGGTCCCCCGCCGCGGCCCGTGCCCGTATGAGATATCTCCAGCCGAGTCGCTTGTGTACAGGTGGGTCGTTGCCTTTGCCCCTTGCTGCCCCCCATCGCCGTAGAGCGGTCGAGGAGAGATGAGACTAGGAAGATTCACGCATGGCTTGTTTGCTAGTTTGCTAGAGCAGCTTGTAAATCGACCTCACACACTCGGAAAGCGACGAGCCGTCATCATTCCATCGGAATCACTCGAAAGTCGAAAACCGTCATCGTTCTATCGGAATCGAGCTTTTCTCCGATCAAATCGGCATCTAACCTTGACTGTCACACCAAGTTCTGCAGTCCCATGTTGTGCTAGCTTTGATTTGTTTATTTAGATGGACAGGCAAAGAGCCGTGCTGGCTTTTAATTATTGGAGAGAAGAATAAGAGATCCACGACATGGAGATGCTAATTAAGGTTTGGGGGAAGAACTGAAGCAAGCAAAAACAAACAACCGAGTTCCCATTTGCTGGGAGAAGAATTTTTTGCGAGCTCCGCGTTGCGCCGGCTGGCGGCTGCCCGTGCCGGCTACCTCGCTGCTGCAGCCCGCAACTTAGAATAGTTTTTCTTAACGCAAAGGGGAGAAAGCTACAATCGATTTCTAACAGAAAAAAAAAGAGGACAGAGAGAAAACAGATAACCTCTAAAGAAGGAACACATCCAGATCATCGGTCTCATATTGAATAGAGATAAAAACGGCAATGCATTCAATTAACATACCTCTAATATAATTGCAATTCAATCTTAGATCCTTTTTTCCTTACTGCCTTCAAACTGCAGATTGATGATATAGATCAGATCAAACCACCTCCAAGGCTTTGAAGGGTTCTTGATGTGAACAGATCTGTTCCCTGTTCCTTCCCAATTCCAGGCCTCACTTTTGCTAATGGATCAGATCACGCAGCTCCAAGGTTTTGGAAGGATTCTTGATATGATGAGATCAAGTTCCTTCAATGCCAATTCCTTTTGGCACTGGACAGTCTTGATACCAATGGCAAAACCCTAGCACCACCAAGCCACCACCAAGCCTTCAATTACAGGGAATTGTATCATGGGTTCCAACATTCATATTTATAGGCCAGGAAACCACCCATAGATTTTCTTTTTATGGGGAACTACCTCTAGATCTGTTATCTGTTAGACCAAGAAGAGTCCTATACCAACTAGAATTAGTATTATGAAGAAAGATATCTTTAGGAATCTAATGGGCCAAGTAGAGTCCATATCCAAGAAGAGTCCTATACAAAGTAGAATTAGTATTATGAAGAAATATATCTTTAGGAATCTGGTGGGCCAAGTAGAGTCCATATCCAGCACAGATGAAAACATGAGCAAGAAATAAGTTTCCTTAATATGTCCCTTTTTATTTGGATCTGGTTTCAACTACCATATACTTCACTCTCCATGCATGGCATGGGGACCAAGTCAATCTGATATCATCTACTCCATTTGTCCCTATATTGTCGTTCTCGTTTTTCGAGAAATAAATTTGACCAAATATATATTAAAAATATTTATATTTAAGATACAAATTAATATCATTCGAGATATATATATATATGTATATTTGAATATAATTTTTTAATAAATTTATTTAGAGATATAAATGTTGCACATATTTTCTATAAATTCAGTTAAATTTGCGGCACATACACCAAATGTTATTTAGAAATGAAGGCAGTATCATATATTTCTCTCTCTGCCTTATCTTATTGTGTTTTCCATTTATGAGCTACCCACACAGTAGTAACTGATAACGACATAATCTAGATTAGTCCAAAAAACACTTTAGCTCCTATCAACCTGTTGAAATCTCGTACATACATCAACCACTTTCTCTAAATATCAAAATATGCGCTTATTTTTTAATACTCAATGTTGAATAATTTTTAAAGGAAAATATATGGATGATTTCTAAACTTGTTCTTGGGTGCCGTTTAGTCCTTTAATTCCCAAACTGCATTATTAGGTCTCTAAACTTGTCATAATGTGCCATCTAGGTCCTCTAACTCTCTACATTTTAAGACCCTATTTTTGAACTTGTAATGAGATTGACCCTATATGTCTAGGCTCATAGAAAATATCATGAATTTAAACACTCAAAATGGCACCTAGGATGACTAATAATTTGGAACGGAGAGAGTAGATACGAATTAATTTCTTTCAACATTGTAAAAGCAAATGCACCTGTATACCTAGAAGTTCAGACAACCTTGGTGCAAGGGGAGCTAAGCTAAACTTGGGAGTAACACCCTTAGGACGGCCCTGCACATCCTCAGTGGGAGAAACAAAGGATTAGAAAACAAGATAAATTTTGATTGCATTTAGCACGAGCTCCTGGACTCCTCAACAAACTTGCATTGTGGTAAATGTAGTCTAATAGAACTATAGAGAAGTTTCACCAGCAGGAAAGAAGAAACTGTAAATTGTTAAGAACTTCTAGTTTCACCCGGAATGATTAACTTGTGCATCAACGTCACTTGAAATATTACATCAGATACAAGGCATACTTGAATACTAGCTTCTCCTGATGCAGAGTTAAATACATCAAGGTAAAACACTTGTGCATGCCCAATTATTCAGAAGATACCGACGAATTACAAAACAACGTTATTCACATCGAGGTAATGTTTTTTTTTAGAAACTTCTGTCTTTGGTGTGCTGAACTGCTGATGGGCCAGGTGAATACCACTTTGCTGGCCGGCAAGCCCACTCTGGCCCAACGTTGATAATTAATAGCGGAGACAATTTGGCCCAAGTAGCTTCGTCCTCGCCTGTCGCCCGGGAAGGCTGTATCCGAGTCGGTGCACGGCGCACTACACCGTGTCACGATCGGAGACGGTCTTAAGTTCTTAACCACGCCGCATAAAACATCGATCTCCAATAAGCTCTTAACGTGATTCGCTGGGTCTTGAATCTCCATCCGCATCGACGTAGAACCGGAGAGAGATCCAGCGAACCCCGGCTCATCCTCCCCGAACCTCTCTTGCTCGCTGCCGGCATCCGCACACACACCGTCGGCGGCGGCGGCGGCATGGCGGATCACCCGCTGCGACGGTGGAAGCCCTTCCTCGCGGCGTTCGGCGCCATCGATGCAGCGATCGAGGCGGCCGGGCCGGACATCTCCCGCGACGAGTTCCGGCGCGCGAGGTGCGTCCTCGTGGAGAGGCTTTGCGACGCGTCGGGCGAGGACGAGAGGGACGAGCTGTGCGGCCACCTCGACACCGCCATGGTCCAGTCGCTGCTGACGCTGCAGATGGTCCCCGTCGCGCCGGCGATGCTGGCGAGGACGGAGCTTGTCCCGGCCGTCCGCGCCCTGAAATGGCACGAGTGCGAGCAGGTCCGTGCCCTGGCGGAAGACATCGTGTGCCGGTGGAGAGCAACGGTCGAGGGCGACCTCGTCAAGGTCAGAGCTGCCACGGCCAAGCTAGCCCAAATAGAGAGCACCTCTCCTGCGGCCGCCATCGGCAACGTCCAGTTCCAGTCCGAACACGACGCGAACACGGAGGCAGGGAAGAACAAGGTGACGACGACGGTGCTCGTCGACGACACCGACCGTGTCGAGTCGACAAAGATCTCCGACCGGCTTGTTTCTAAGAGCACGTCGCAAGTCACTACTGCCAGCATCAGCCGCAACCGCCCCTCGTCGAAGAAGGTTCTGGAACCGAGGAGCAAGGAGACGGCGCATGGCGTTGCCACCACCACGCGCAGCGTTCGTGTCGAGTCGACCAAGGTTTCGGCCGCGCTTCCTAGAACGACGGCGGCGTTGCGCGTCTCCGGGAGCTCCGGCAGCGACAACCGTGGCGTGTCGTCCTGCATCGACGGCAAGATCGAAGCGTCCAAGCGTAGGCTCCGGGAAGGGTACCGGGAAGAAGAGGACGCCAAGCGGCAGCGCAAGATCCAGGTCATCAAGGCGCCGGACATGGTGGTGGTGAAGGATAATCGGAAGCAGCACCCCATCATGAGAGAGCGGAGCCGGGTGAGATGCGCGAGCTCGGTCAAGGTGAGGCGTGGCTAGCTTTAGAGCGCTCTAGGCCCTACTAGGGGTTTGGTCAGGTTTCACGGGGTGTCGGCGGTGCGATCAAATACAAGCTCGGCCATCGATCTGTTCGGTATGCTGGTGTACGGCTAAAACCATGGCGTATCAACTAATACCTTACTTCAGGTTAAGGCTCCAAGAATCGACGAAGAAGCTGAGGGCATCAGATGAACAAAGATTATAAATTCGTTACATGACTTGTCGAAGCACGACAATAGAGTTTTTGTGGACCGGAGCGGCGGCAGCAACAGCCGCCACGAACACGAGGGGGCGGCTCTCCGCACCAAAAAAAGAAAAAAAAAAAGATCACGAGAAAGGTTACCAGACCATGGGCCTCCGCTTTATTAATCCCGGCCCATCGACACACTGCCGCAACGATTTCTCTTACCAATCATCCGGCGGGTGTAACTCGCTCACTGTTTTTTTTTTGGGAAAATTATGACTCACTCACTGTACCGAGCTCATTTGTGGGCAGTCAATCAAATGCTGGCAAATGGCACCAGCTCACTTGAGATTTAGCGCGTCACCAGGATCTGTTTTCTACCGTGGGCATTGAAAAGTAACCGCCGAAGGTGTGCAGCCGTCTAGAGTTGGCACTCCCTTCCCTTGCAGATCGATCGAGGCCATGGCGAAGGCGAACGACAGCCTCCTCGTCTTCCTGGTGCTCCTCCTGGCGCAGGTCAGCCTGCTCGTGGCCATGGCGGCGTCGGTCGTGCAGGGCAGCGCGAGGCCCGGGCCTATCACCGTCGACTCGACGCCCGAGTGCTGCCTCTACCACCCCGACTTCTGCGAGGCCGGCGCCGGCGCCAAGCCGTGACCTGTGGTTTGACGTCTCCTCCTGGTGATCTAGCGCGATCGGTATGATGTGGGAGAAGTGTTGTCTAGATGTGCTGAACTGATAATATTTATAGCTCTGTCATTGTACTGATCGTTTGCCTAATAAAATGGGAGGGATGAGTTTGGTTTCTGGTCAGATTGTGTATGTGCTTATGTTCAGTTCTTTCAGCAACTCGTTTTTGTTCTCTGAATATATATCCTGTGACCGAACGAGATAAGATGTTGCTTCCACTGGTTCTGAAGATTTTTGTTCAGGAATAGAAGTTCTGGGACATGCAGATTTGCAGGTTGAAGTTCTGAAGATTTTTGCTCATCATACTAGGCTACTCTGTTATGCTGCTGTTGGAATACATCACGATTTCGTGTCCTCAATCATTATTTTAGCCGACGGTGGCGAACGTTGTCTCATGTTCATTCTTTTTTTTGGGGAAAGCCATCTGGCGCACTTTATTGATTAACGAATAAAGTTACATCATCTATGAGCAGCTGACTAATAGAGCTAGGGGGTCATCGCCCCAAGTACAATTTTCTTTGTGAATCCAACCTACTTTAGCCTGCTCATGAGCTACCAGATTAGCTTCCCTATTACAATGTTCAATAGAACCAGAGCCTAGCCTATTGTAGAGATCAAAGCACTCCTCATAGATCGCCATAACAGCTGTGCCGGAGAAACCATCATTCAGCATAGTACTCACAACTTCCAAGCAATCTGTCTGGATAGTAAACCGATTAAACCCCGTATGATGTGCGAGTTGTAACCCGTTGCGTAAAGCCATTGCTTCCGCTGTTGGGGCGTCTAGTACATGCGGCATGTAGCAGCACGAGGCGGCGATGAAGCCCCCACTCGGGTCCCTAATGACCGTCCCAGTACTACCTGTACCAGAATCACAATAGAAGCTAGCATCTATGTTAAGCACCAGCTTACCATCAGTTGGTTTTCGCCAGCCTTCCCCTTTAAGCACTGGTTTACTCTTCACCATACCATAATTTGTGGCCAGAGCCGCAATACTCATCGCTGAGCGTTGCGGCCTTTGTATGTTCTTGCCATGCACCAGCTGTCGACGCTCTCACCAGATATACCATGCACCAGTAATGAATAACTCAGCTAACCTCACCCCTTTCACGTTGGTCTCCTATTCCTGTTTATTTATCACCTCTTCAACCAGAATGGAGCCAGATCGATCCTGGATCATGACCGAGTTCATTCTTGGTTGGCTGTTAGCCTGTTACTATTATATCAATAAAACATGCTCGATCTTGGGCGGACGGAGATTAGATGTCCACACAATCTGACCCGTTCATGTACTGGACGGCCGCAATCGAGTAGCAAAAAATTGCAGTGCTAGCAGCAACTGCGCCGGCACCGTTCATCCAATAAAAAATATCATAATATCCACAATGGAAGTTTGCAAACTATTTTCTTTGTTCTAAATTGTAGGTTGTTTTCATTTTTCTCGGTTATATATTTTACTATGAATCTAGAGATGACTTGTATCTATTCCCTCCGTCCCTAAAGAGTATCTTTCTCGCGTCCTGAGAAAAACCTACGGCCAATTATATATAAAAATAGATTAAACTTTATGGTATAATATAAATATTTTTAGATAGATATTTAGATCTAGTTTTTTATAAAAATTATTTGGACACGTAAATATTGTACGTTTTTTTCTACAAATCGAGTCAAATTTGTGGCACGCACACCAACGACGACACTCTTTTAGGAACGGAGTAGATGCATAACAAAATATATAATTTTTTTGCTTTTCTTCTAATAAAAAAACCAGCAAATCTTTTGCCGTCTGTTAAAAAATATCTATGTTTTTTTTAGAAAAACAAAACGACCTATAAAGGAGTAGGAAGTATTATTTGGAGTAATATAGCACGTGTGTAGGGCAGGCTCACTTGTGTTCATCTAGCCAATAAAAAAATATCATAATATCCACAATGGCAGTTTGCAATCTACCAAGTACTACGACTTGGGAGTAACATAGCACGTGTGTAGGGCGGGCTCACCCGTGTTCAACTGGCTGCTGTTTTTTTAGACACATCTGCCTGCTGCTTGGATCGGCGCCGTTGCGTTTGCCAGCCCGTGCGTCAGAGAAAAGCCTGTTCATTTCATTGTTAGGTTGATCTCCTCAGCCCCAAAAGGCCCAAAGGCCTTTGGGCCTTGATCTGCGCCCTGATCGGGGGCGCCCAACCCTAATGGTTGGTGGGCCCCTGTCGCCAGCGCTATATAGAGAGAGGTGGGGACCACGGCTCTACTCACGAGGTTGAACAGAGTACTCTCCCCACCTACACTCAAACCCTAGACCGATCTAGAGGGTTAGCGCTACGGCGGCGGGAAGCTCCACGACTCCGTCCATCGCCGTTCCCGGCCAAAGCCGGTGGCGCCCTGAAGGACGTCGAGATCTACTGCGCAGGGCTACTGCAACCTCTACTCCGACCGTCGCTGCCCGTGCGCAGAACTCCACCAACGAACCTGCTATGGCATCAACTGAGCCATCCAACTCCTCTACTCGTGATGGTATAGATCTAACTCTTTCTCTTTTTCCATTCCTAGATCTAGGGTTTGACACGGACACATACACATATACACAGACACATACACATGCACACACACAGATTGACACTTAGCCATCTAGATCTACACACTGCTCACGCATAGATGCAACATTCATCGCCCAACCATCGGCGGAATAAGGGCGCTGAATTTTGCCGCCTGCGCGTTGGCTAGGCGAGTAGGCGACTATATGCTAAAACCAAACGTGCCCTAAATCTTTGCATTAGAACTATAACCACAATCCATATTACAGTATCCCCAATGAACTTTGTTCATTTCTGCAAACAGGCTTTACTACATACACTTGAGAAGACTAAATCACAGGGAAAGTAGTGACGGTTGTATTTTACAGGCAAATGTACAAACATAACTGAAATTGGCAAGCAAATAAGAACCACCATCAGGTAATGTGCATCTATCTATATATTAACTTCAGACAAGAAAAACATAGGACATGAGAATTTTTTGAAGGAACAGGAGGGGCAAGCCCCTACTGAATATATATTAAATAATTAAAAGAGTACAAAAATGATAGAAGGGAAATACAAAAAAAAGAAAGAAGGGAAAAAGAAAGCACACAGCTGAAGAATTAAACTAAGAAAAAAACCAGGAGCTAGAAAACTACAGAGGTAAAGCGAGTGCCCAGGAATCCATCTCTTCAAAACATTCTTCATTGGCACGATGCCGAAGCAACCTAAATTCTTCAATGAACTTGCGCTTGCACCGTTTGTAGTGGGGTCAATATTCCTGAAGATCCAATCGTTTCTGATGGACCATATGCTCCAGCACATCAAAATGATGATTTCCATAAAGAATGACCTCCCAATTTGCCTCTTGATTTGGTTAAGCATATGTGATATATTCCTTGCGGAGTTAAGTTGGATTCCAATCCCTTGCCAACAGGTTTTTGCAATAGGACATGAGAATTAGTAATAGTAAGAAGCATATATGAACAAAGCTGGAACGCAAGTAGAAAACCAGAATCAGAATTGATGTGAACCATAGAGAAACTGATATGTATATATATTGGTGAAGCATACAGTTTGATACACCTCATGATAAAGTACATAATATTCATACATAGAACTTTATTGTTATTTCAATATCCACATAGTCAAACATTTAAGTATATCCTCAAGCAACATTAACACAAGTATATAACACGGCAAACAAGGAAAACTTCAACCTCTCGTTCACAGCTCAATAAAAGGAGGGTCAGCATATGAAAGCCACATGTACATGCTCATCACTGCAGTAAAGCCCAGGCTGTTGAGTGTACCCTTGCTTAGCCAGCATCTCGCGTGCTTTCATCACTAGATCCTTGTTTGTCACCTTCCCATGCTTGTCTGAAAGAATGCTCTGTATTGCATTACTGAGAGCACCAAATGAGACACCCTGCGGTGTGGTTGCATCGGCAGATGTCTGGTTAGTTTGGCATCCACTGATCAGGATGCCGTTATTGGGTGCCCAGGCCTTAGTTCCAGCATACACCTCATCAACACTGTGAACCTCTTGCTCCAAGGCTGGCTTGTAAGCTTCCTCCTCATTGCCTTCAAGCTTAGCCTTCAGAAACTCCTGAGCAAGGGCACCAACCATCCCCATGACACCACCACCACCACCATGCTCACCTGATTGGCCCTGATGGAACTTTCCGAGCATGACTTTCATGAACTTCTTGATCTTTGGGCTTGCGTCATCACCAAAAATGTTGAACAGTGTCATCCGGATTGAACCTACATCAATGTCATCCTTTCCAGTTTGTTCCTTGAGCATTTCTATCAGTGTCGAGAGTGGTAGGGAACGGTTTTTGGTACGGCCGTCCCTACTTGGCTGTCCATAAGCCTCATCCTGGTCGTCACCTCCATATTGGCTGTGGCCATGGCGGCTATGAGGGATGTGGATACCCTCAGACTCAAACACATCACGGACGGTCTCCTTGAGAAATGATCGGAAGCCGCTGCCAGAACCAGAATCAGGTCGCTCTTCAGGTTCCCGGGACTGGGTCTTATTCTGCTTGGTGCTGTTACCTATCTGCTCCTTAGCACTGTCCAGTAGGCCACCACTGTGGCATGAGTCAGATACGATGGTAAATAGGCAGCCATCAGGAACCTTCTGCACAAGCTCCCTAAAATCCTGATCTGCAGAATGCATAAGAACTTTCATGAGTCTTTGTGTTTGAACTGACCATCACAGGAGAACTATTTCCAGATGACCCATAAAAATAGTATTGAAAAGGCAGTTCAAGGATGAGTGAAATTAAGAGTAAAAAAGGATGCAAGCATCCTAGAAATTGGCAGCAGGGAATCATCATCTAGACTGCAATATGAAAAGCCTGTTCGCAACAGAAAAAAATAATGATAATAGAAATAGCACATACTAAACACAGAGTGATTCGTCATTCTTCAGTAAAAAAAACATATGGTATTTGCGGTAAGTGTTTACTTAGTATTACATTGAACAAATTAATTTATTTGAATCAAATTTTCAGTACTTATATTTTTATTATTTCACCCATGCCAAAATATCCAAGTATCTTTTGAAAGACAAATATCCAAGTATTTAGCACTCTGTTTCAGGACAGAAGTTTGTTTGAACAACTTTGAAACAAAATGTTTCCAGACAAAAAAGTTGGTATGGCAACAAAAATTTCCAGACAAAAAAGTTGGTACGGCCACCGAATTCCGACCTCACCTACTGAATTCATGCATCACAATATGTGTATGGTACATAACAACATAAAAGTGGTAAATAACATAATGCAGATAGGTTCCTGCTGTGACAGTTTCAGCTGTTTAGCTGAGGACTGCATTGTAGTCTAAGATTTTTCTTTAGAACCATGGTCTTAGATTAAGTCAGATCATGTTAAGAAGAACATATTATCAAAATAATTTAAACTTGCCGCAGCAGAAAACGACCAAAGGAAGCCTAACAAAACTTAAGCGTAGCTTTCAAATCACGAAGTAGCAATAGGTGCAATTATCCAATGTTTGGGCTGCTCATAAATCACAATCCAATCCTAGAATAGAATCACAGATCCACATCACGTAGGCGTTGACCAATCCCTTCCACGATTAGAGATTCACATCTCAAGGGGTCAGGTTGCTTGCAGATCCTACCACTCCGCCATTTCCCTGATCACTTCAATAAGAAGAGGAAAAAAAATGAAGCACGAAGGCTAATCGACCCCAGATCGCACCTGTGATGAGGTTCATGTCGGAGGGCACGATGCACTCGTCGTAGCCGGTGTCGTCCCGCTGCCCGGTCTCGGCGGGCAGCCGCGTGCCGTGCCCGCTGTAGTGGAAGAAGAGGAAGTCCCCGGGGCGCGCGTCGGAGACGAGGCGGGCGAGGGCGCTGCGGATGTTGGCCCCCGTGGGCTGCGGCGAGGATCGGTCCTTGTCGGTCAGCACCCTGATGTCGCCCTCGTCGAAGCCGAAGCGGTCGACGAGGCAGCGGTACATGCGGTCGACGTCGTTGTGGCAGCCCTTGAGCTCGGCCTTGGTGCCCGGGTAGTTGATGCCCACCAGGAGCGCGCGCTTGCGGCCGCCCATCGCTGTTCCCGTTCGCGGCGGCTCGGATCTGTGGCCGCCGGTGTGGGGGTTGGCCGCCGACGGAGGAGCAGCGAGCGCGAGGCTCGCCGGGCGGTTGTCGGGGGAAAATGGCCTGGCCTTTCTGGTGGCGCGTCGGGTCCGCGTCGATTGGCCTCTGGTGTTTCTGATCTGACTCGTGGGGGCTCGAGATTGGTGCCCTGCTGGCAAATTATTTTTAGAGTTTTCCTGGTGGCAAATTATTTCGCCGCGTCCATTGGATTGTCGGCTCGGCTACTTTTGGGCGTCAGCGCACGTGGGCAGCAGGTTTGTGCGTTTAGACTGGGAAAGATTCTCCGAAAATACACTGCTCACCAAAAAACATTGTAGATGAATAGTGATATGTGAGTAGAAAGGATGGGATGAATAGGGAAAAGTTAGATGAATAGTGGATTTTTGGGGAATATTTGGGAAACTAAACGGGGCTTACTAGCACAGTTCACAGCTCCTAGTCGTAGCGGTAGTTCACATCAGATTCACACCATCTCATTCATTTTCAGCCATCGAAGATGGGAAAAGGCAAACTAGAAATCAGGCCTCTCACTAGGTAGATCACCGGGTGATGGACTGTGAAGTTCTGGAGAAGACGCAATACTTCTGGAGAATTGAGGAGTTGTTGACACGCCGCAGAAAGTTGATAAAGACAGCATTGTATCCTTGCCCCAGCTGAAGCACTGGCGTGGTTGGCCGGTGAATACCCTGTCTTGACTCATTGCCCCATCCTTGGTGCATGTCAGTTATCGAGTGGAATTCACAACCGAATAGTCGAAAACCGTGGACACCTGGACAAGCAAATCCAATCTTGACTCTGAATGAATGAAACTTGGGGGACGACTGATTCAGCTCTGCCTTGGTCTCTTTTTACCTCCAATTAATTCGCCTCGAATATATTATTAGCAAACACGGAAAAGCTTTGAATGCCATTTTAATCAAGAGGGGTGCAAAGAATCACAAGGATTTAGACAACGCAGGCAGCGAATTGGCTGTTTGCCATGAACATGGAATCTTCTTCTACTGCTGTTTCTGTTGCAGAGTACATCGCCCGGACAAGAGATTACAGGTGGATTGTAGGAACAAAGACTGTCCATGATTTTTAGAAGAACTGACCTATACTGTATTGTGGTGCATGTGCGTTTTTGTCCTTGTTTAGAATTGCTCGCATTGCTCAGCCTGCTGCTGTCTGCAGGTGCTTTGAGCAGAGCAACCTTCTATGAGAATTCAGAAATATACTGAGACAACAGCTAGCTGTTTTTGTTCGTTTCAGAAAGAACAGGTAGCTCATTGTGCCCAAGATTCTCAAAATGAGATTACCCGCAACAAAAAATTGAGATTGCAATCGCAGCTCGATCATAGGCTCGTAGCTTGTGAACGACCAGTGGCGTTACAAGAAACCGGAGGGCGGGGGCGTAACCGACCTCATAAACCATGCAGAGTTGCAAATCAACAACCAAGCACAGCCTGAAACGCACGCCCACGGCAGCCTTCATTGGGGAAGAAGCGCACAAACAAAGCCGCAACTGACCGAGGGAAAGACGCCGCCGCGCACATGCAAAGATTCCAGCGGAGATGTGCGCGCCGAACCAAACGGCTCGAGTAAGATCGCTCATCGACTACCGTGGAAGAAAAGATTGGTCATCAACCGACCAAGCCACCAAGGTGGGAGGAGGGGGAGGGGACATCTCGCAACAGGAAGCATGGCATCTCACGCACCAGACATACGAACACGTACAGCCTTGTAGTTGTAGGCTAGCACTAGCTGTATACGGTATACCGTGTTCCTGTTTGCTCGATCGTCGCTGTCTGTCTGCCGGTGGAGTAGATCAGAGCACGCATGCAGAGTCGCCACACTGGACGAACACGCATAATGCTACAGAAGTGGGTGCGAAATGCTACAGCATCAGCGCGCCATTTCCTTCCTTGTGCGGTTGTGCCTGCCAGCGGCCGGCCACGGTGGATGCGAGCTATGCACAACTATGCAGCGCAGGAGTAATGGATCATGGATGGATGGCCGGACGCCTGGACGGACGGCGCAGCTGGCCGGCCGGGGAGGTGTGCACTGTGAGGTGGCGGCCATCACTGGCCCGGACTCGATAGTGGCATGGGTCCGCTTGATCGTCCTCCCATTCTGCGCTCAGCACAGCGCGAGGATTGAAGAGTGCTGGAGCCGCAGGGTCACATGCGCAGGCAAAGCGGGCGGGCGCGGGCCTCGTGTCCCCTCACCCTCTTCAACCTCTCCCTTTCCTGCACATGCGCCTGCCCCGCGACACCACATGGCCTGCCGTGAGTGCGCTGTTATCTCGCTTTAATCAGGCCAGCCACCCACATGCAGGTAGCCCACACGGCCGGGCTTCTCCCTTAATCATCATCGTCCCCCTCCCCTCCTCATCCATCATATTCATCCTGCAATTCTGCATAGCGCCCGTCGAGAGCACAGAGCGCGTGCAGCTGCAAAGCGAGCGAGCACGCCACATTCTGACATGCACGCACATACCACTACCACCTCGCAAACACAAAGGCTACAAAACTACAAGCTGCTATAGTGGTGGTAGTGGTACTCTCGTCATCACTAGTACTACGTAGTAGCATGCATACTAGTTACCGATGCCAATGGTACTTGAGGGGCAGTTAACAGCAAGCAAGCTCCTTCATTGGCTAATCAGGGGAGGCGGTAATTAATCTACACAAGCACACTCATCATACGTACACACACACTTCGCAAACCAACACTCTTTCGTATACTAGTCGTACTACGTGATGCTATCTTTCTTTTCGTTTTCCTTGTCCTTACTTTAGAGGAAGTCTTTCCGTCGTGCTCCGCCGCTGGGTGGTGGCGGCCGTGGTCAGAAACTCGGAACGGATCAGTTAACGCGGCCACCGGCGGCGGCGGCGGAGGAGCAGGCGCGGTGGCGCGGGCAGGAGACGAGGTGGTCGTTGGTGAGCCCGACGGCCTGCATGAAGGAGTGGATGACAGTGGGGCCGACGAAGCGGAGGCCTCGGCGGACCATGTCCTTGCTGATGGACTCCGACTTGGACGTCTTCACCGGGATCTTCCGGCTGTACTTGTAGCTCGGCGACAGCGGCTTGTTGTTCACGAACGCCCACACGTACTTGTCCAGCGAACCAAAGTCCCTCCGCACCTGCATGCAACGGGAACACCGTCAGTTTTTTTTTTTTTTACATTCCTCTGCCGTGTACAGTAGTAGTATATTAGCAAGTCATTGATGGATAGTGGCTTCACACATTTGAATACTACAACGTACTTGGTCGGTAGATTAGTTGGTGGCACCTACTGGAATACGTGGTAGTTGCTGGTGTTTAGTGGGAACCGGCTAACAGTCCCGTTTTGGAAAATGGAACCTTGTCAGCAAAAGATTAGTATTCTACCAGTCATTGAGGATATCATTTTTGTGAGAATGTGAAGCGACCTTAAACTAAAGAGTGACGAACAAGTACAATTCGCGTCTTTCCCTGCCACCACAACGGCAATTTAGCAATGGCTCTCGACTCTTTTTGGCTGTGTCCAGCTGCTTTACGTTACGACGCACTTGCTCTGCATCGGCAAAGTGGTCACCTTTAAAGTGCGACACTATGCTAGCTGCCTCTGCTTCATTGAGCTGTCTACCAATCAGGAGGGTCAGGGATTCTGTTAGACTTCGCTTTCACTTGCTAACGGGTTTCATTTCGTAGGCCTTCTTCATTCATTGACCGCCTCCTAACATCTTTCGGTTAAGCTTCGGTTGTGAGATGGCACTGGAACTTGAACTACTATCTTGTCAGGTTCAACCGATCGAATGCACTACCAACTAGTAGGCAGCTAGGTACTAAAAACAACACATAGACTTTGGATCCTGATTGAAACTCAGATTTAAGACATTCTACTCCTAAACTCGCCGCCTCGGCACGTAGTAGATTTCTGACATCGATTTACCGAACGAGAGTGTCTGAAGTGAAAACATTGTGATAGCCGTGCTGAATTTATGGTACCTCGAGAATCCGGCAGGCGTTGTTGACGATCCCCCTGACGGTGCCCAAGTCCAGGCCGAAGTCGGCGCTCAGGGACGCCATCTGCTTCTCGGTGTACTTGGCGACGGCATCCACGTCGAAGCCGGAGAACGCCTCCCTGTTTGTGACCAAGCATTCAGGCAGCACAGATTGAATCAGCTCAAAATGTTTCAAGAATACAGCATAGACATCTTCAGCGTACTGCTGCTGCTACAGCTACAGGCTACAGAAGTTGTGTTTCTCGGGTCCGAACCTGTAGACGTGTCTTCTCTTGAGGATGGAAGTCCAATCTGCCCCAACTTGCACGCCGGACAAGGTGAGCATCTCGAACAGCAACCTGCCAGAAGCCACGAAACGTTAGGACACGGTTACGAGTTAATGCGAGGAGCAATGCATCGCTCGAGACGTTGAGGAGGAAAGAGGAAAGGAATGGCACACTCACTCGTCATTGTGCACGGGCACTCCCCACTCCTCGTCGTGGTACGCCACGTACAGGGGGTCTGCACGCACGCCACAGAACAGAGCAAGCTGATGTTAGCGAGCGGTGTCGAACAAGCAATCAGCATCATGTGTGGATTATGTGAAGGAGCTCGCGCGGCTTACCTGAGTAGGGCGTGATGAAGCTGCAGCGCTTCTCGTCGTGCCCGGTGGGGGATGCGGGGACGGAGTCACCGACGGCGGCCGGGGCGGTGGCGGTGGCGGTGGCGCCGACCCTCCCCTCGACGCGGGAGAAGGACGCGGTGCGGCCGTAGTGCGCGATCCGCATCTTGCGCTGCGCCTGCGCCTGCGCGACGTGCTCCCGCTGCGCCGCGGCGATGCTCCCCGCGGCCGCGGGCTCGAACGCCTCCAGCGCCGCGAACGTCACCACCGGCAGCACGGCGCCGGGCTTCCTGGTGGCCTTGCTCCTCGTCTTCTCCGCCGCCACCTTCGTCGCCCTCGCGGTGACCGAGGCCGGCGTCGCCGGAGGCAGCAGAGAAGCGGCGCGGGTGTTCTCGGGCGCCGGGCGCGGGGGCGCGCAGGTGGTGGTAGCCGTGGCTGCGACATTGTTGTCGAAGGAAGCCGGCATGGAGAGCGATTTCTGAAGGGATTTCTTGAGCGAGCGGGTAGCCTCCGGCGCGGCCACGCGGTTGCCCGCTGGCTGCAGCACCGGGCGGCCGTCGATCTGGGCGACGCCCGCGGACTTGACGTTGGAGTTGCACATCCTGCCTGGATGGAGACTCTTCCTCCTCCTCGGCGCCGGTTACCTGGTTCTCAAGTGGTTTTGCAGGTGGTGTGAGCTGTGTGTGTGTCCGCCGGATGGATGGATTGATGAATGAGGTGAGGTGGGATGATGTAGTGTGGTGGCGGGAAGGTGGTATATATAAGCGATCGAGCAGCGAGGGGCGGGAAGGTTGGGGAAAGGGAGAGGAAGGTGGTGGGTCAGGTAGGTAGGGTCGAGAGGTCACAGGTGAGGAGGCTGGCTTGGCTAGGCCGCGTCGTATGCGTGCACTCGCCATTGGAGGTTTTGGAGTCGAGCTCCTGCAGCGAGTGTACTGCGCTGCGCGCGAGCGAGGCCGTTGCTCTTTCGCGTTCCCGTTGGATCGAATGGGCAAGGGTCGGTAGGGACGGACGCTCGGCTCAGCTGCGGCTGGACGAAAAACTCGTAACTCGTAAATTCGTTCGAACTCGTTTGTTATTGGTTCGGATCGACTCGACTCGTTAGGATTTTCAAACGAACTGAGCCAAGCCTTTAGCTCGGTCCCGTAACGAGCCAACTCGAGCTGGCTCGCGAGCTGCTCACGAGCTCAAAAGCCAAGGTGGTTTAGCACCTCAAACACCAAATACGAATCAGGCCCAACAAACTAAATGGGCCACAAACCCAACACAACTACAAAACCCACAAAGTCACAAACCCTATCTCCTCTGCCTCTCCCACCCACCAGTCCACCCCACCACCGCCACCAGCCCCCTAGTCCCCACGCACGCTGCACACACCGACGCACACGCGTGACGCATCCCTCCGCGGCTCCGCTGATTCCCCTCCCCACGCCGCCAGGCGCCAAGCCGCGCCTCCACCAGCACTCCAGGCTCCAGCAGGCAGCAGCTCTCTCCGCCAGCAGATCTCGCCGCCAACAGCTCTCAGCCTCTCACGCACGCCGCCCAGGTGCCGAGTACCAGCGAGCTGGCTCACGAGCTAACGAGCTGGCTCGAGCTCGCCAACGATCCGAGCCAAGCAAGGGTTTTAGATCGTCTCCTAACCAAGTTATAACGAACCGAGTTCTACGAACCGAGCTATAACGAGTCGAGCCACTAACGAGCCGAGCTGGCTCGATATCCAGCCCTAGCTGTCAGTGTCAAGTGTCATTGTGTCAAGGCCATGGATGACGGACGGATCGGCGCCTCGGCCGGGGACGTTAATGGGGCTGCAGGAAACGCAGCACATGAAGCAACGGACAGACAGCGAGCGCCGGGTGAAAATGCCGCTGGTCCCTTGAAAGTATGCAGCGCGACTAGTAGGAGAAAAAAGGTCCAGTCGCGGGTCGTGGCCCGTCACTCGCTCACTCCAAGGACAGCGACTTTCGCTGGAGGCAAAAGAGTTATCGCGAGGAACAGTGGTGGTGGTAGGACTCTGAAGACGTGGGCAACGCAAAGTCGCAAACCACCGAGCCGTCCGAGCGTCCGTGCGTTCTGTCCGTCTAGATGCGGGTGTGGTAACAGGGAGCGGAGAGTTTAAGGTCGTGCGCGAGATGATGGAAGGTGCTTTTCGGTGGTTAGTTAGTGTGATGCTCGCAACTAGTAACTTGCCTCTGGACGTGGCTGATCTACATGTACAGATGTACCATGCTATAGAATGAAACAGGGAGGAGATAATCCCAAGTGCATGGCCGACCAAGTTAATTAGTTAAGCAGTCAAATTCGCTCCAATCAGACCGTGTCTACCTCAGACCGCTGACCATCCTTGATACTACGTACGCTCTTCAGATGACCAGTGTGAATTTTTTTTTTATGAAATTTGGCCATCTAAACAACAGGCCTGCCAGTCCGTGTCAGTGTCACCACGAACGAAAAAGTCCGGCATCGACCGTGCACGGTGTTAGAATTTCCGCGGCGCCAGACAAACGCTCTCGACCCATTTTCCAAAAAAACAAATGCTCTCGACCGTATGGGGAAGGGGAATCATGGGATGGCTCAGCGACTCCGTACCTGGCTTCACATGCCAAAAGCGCGTACGGTGTACCACCGTGACATGACAGGAGGCGTCCGTCCTGTGGTGGCATTCACGCGCGCGGGGGGGGGGGGGGGGGGGGGTCGGACTCGCGTCGCGTCGGCGCGCGCAGTTGGATCGAGAGCCGGGAAGTATCCTACTGGCTGGCAGTACCTGTATCCGTGACAGGAGATGTATACGTATGATTGCGGCGGTGGTCGGCCCGTGCCCGGTCCGACAAGGGAGCCATCCGTAGCCGCGTGCCGTTGCGATGTGAGTGTAGAGTGGGGGAGAAGGAAAGGATGGCGAGGCTGGCCAGGCCGCCCGGGCCTGCCCACGTTCTCCCGCTCCTCTTTCGAGCTGGCAAGGGAATCTTGTGCTCATTCCCTCTCCCCTGCTGCCGTGCTCCGTCCAATCCAATCCGCCCCCTTTCCAGTCCCTTTCCGTCGAGCTGCTGATCATCATGCACAACAGCTGCGTAATCATGCGCGAACGCTCGTTAATGCACGGTTTCTCTTCTCACCCCCGTCGCATAATTGAAGCTAATCGAATTCTAATCTATCTGATGATCTCCCGTGCCGTTGGCCCTTTTGCCGCTGCAACTGGTCGCGATCACAGCAGTTATGATGGGGGACGAATCATTGAGCGTGAGCGCGCGAGAGGGGCGTACACGCGCTGAATAAATTTTGGGGGCGAGATGAGAAGGTAACCGACGCATCGCCCCGGATATAATCCGCTTTTGCTTTCGCCCGTGTAGGTTGGGTTTGTGAGGGGGAATCGCCGTGTTTGTCATGATACGACGCGCACATGCGTGGGTTCGCCCGGATAATGCCCGTGCAATCGTCGTGTCGTCGGCTGCCTCGTCCATCCATCGCCGCTCGTGTCGCGAGGAGAGATACGTACGGCCTGGAGAGTATCGCGGTGGTTAACTGGCGCAGGATGCGGCAAATCTGGTGGTTGAAAAAAAAACAAAATTCTTTTTTTCTGGAGATACAGTTGCAGGCATGGCATGCGGTTCTTCCTTCCTTGGTGCTGCTATCCGATCTCGTGGCTGCCAAAATGTTCAGTTCTCTCGATAGGATATGTTTACTGTGTTGTTTTGGCAACGCGATTCGGTTCTCTGAATTGGCATCGCTTCGGACGGCAACCGGATAAATGGAGGCCATGTTCTGGGCAGTCAGGGCAGGTGCTGGCGCTGTTACGGGACGTTAATGCGTGGCGTGCGCGGTGATCTGGAGCGACAGCACCGGTGATCTAGGGTGTCGGAGCAGTACTGCCCCGGATCGAGGACATGGGCATCCAATTCCAATCCAACAGGGGGGGTGCATGCATGGACACGGACCTTATGGCACGACAGGGGCGCCATGCGTCGCCGTGCCCTACCGCAATAAGAGCAGGGCTTATAATTTCGCCGGCTGCGGGGGAAATGAGTCCAGCGTGGATCAGTATTTTATACGCGTGGCATTGGCAGAGCAGCAGCACAGTGGCGGTAAAGAGACATGCGGCCAATGGAACTGATGGATGCTGCAGCACAGTGCTCTTCACCGGCCGAAAACGGGCGTCCGGTGAATCGCTCGCTTTACTCTCTCTCCTATTTTCTCCATCCTCCACGTAGGACTTCGCCATCTCCCAGCCGATCGTAATACATGCTCTAAGGGCAGCAAGCCATCCGACGGGACGGACGCCGCTGTGTATCCGTGGTAAGCAGCGACGGCCGGCCCCGGCCCTGTCACCCCGGTGTCTGGTCATGGGTTGCATACTTGCATGAACCTGATGATCCGACGTGAATGCAAGTGTCATCTCTCCACCGATCACGAGCTCCGGGCCGACGGCGAGTCCCTACAAATCATGTTATGAGGAATCCATGCTCTGCTTGTATGAGTGATTCTAGCTTTAAAGCCACCAATGGTTCCTTGGCCACTTGCCCAGGAATATGGAGAAAGATCATGCACGCAGCTCGTTCATGACTGCCCCGGGTGCCGGCCTGCCGGGGCACGGGGGCAGGGCGCTGTGCGGGGCGGCCATGTACCAGAGGCTAGCAGCTGAAGGGTGCCGATATCGTCAGTGCACCGGTCGTTTTCGGAGGCACTGTTCCATGTCCTCTTCGATGGGTTCCGATTTAACGCCGGCTGCAAGTAGTGACACACCGGAATGACAGATGAATGAAACACGGGGTGCTTTTGTTGTCACCCTGCTGTTGCGTCGTCGTTTTGTGCAGTGAAACGTGTCCTCCTCCGTCGCACTGTTACAAGCTTTGTGAGAGTCACCACGCAGGCACATGAGTGCGGCGGCGATGCATGTAAAACGGCATGCATGGGCAAGCGCAGCCAAATCACACCAGTTGGCCTGGCAATGGCAAGCCGAGCATGCAAATCGTACACAAGCTCTGCGTAACCACCGAATCGCACGGGGGAGCACGGGACACACGAGGGGCCGATTGGCCTTTACCAATCATTTTAGTCAGTACCACAAAGCTCGGACGCCAATGCAACAAAAGCAGCAATCATGGCTGGCTTGGCTGGCCGTGCCGTGAACAAGAGCTTTGGCGCCGCTAGTGCCTACCACGGCTGGGGCCTGGGGTCTCGTCTCTCGCCGCCGCATGCACCGGATTGGAGTAACCGTCGGCCGCACGGACCATCGCCGCTCGCCCGTCCTGCACCGCACTAAACCACCCGTCGTGAGACGAAAGCCCGGCACGGTTGGTCGCGGGCGCGCGTGAATCCGCGAAACCAACCAACTCGATTCGGGAGGGCGAGTCGACCGAGCCCGGGTGGTGGTGGCCGCACCGGTGGGAGACATGGCATGTGCAGCTGCCCCGGCAGGCACGTCCATTATTCGGATGCCAATCTCGCAGGAAAGCGCCGGGAGCGCCCCACCCTCGCCCCGTGCCGTGCCGGCCGATGGAGCTAGCTAGCTGCTGTCGCGTGATGAAAGAGGCTGGCTGGCCAGCCGGGGGGTCGAGGTCGTGGCCACCCCGGCCAGGCACATGAAGCTGGGCTGCCTGGATGTTGGGTTGGAGAGGGTGCGGGGGGGTGATGCGGCGTCAATTCGCGCAGAGGTTGGGACGGATGGCCCGTCCGGCCTGCCGGCGTGCCACGCGGGGTGGATGGACCGATGATGGGTCACGACGGATGGGGGCCGCCAGGTTGGTGGATATATTGCACAGCCCTTGAAAGAGCGGCTTGGGAGATGGCGAGGCAGCAGCGTGTGCTGTACCTTAGCCTGGTCCATGTCTCGTGTCTGTGTTGCGTCATGGTAGATTAGGGGGTTCAGTTCTGCGATTTTTTTAGTAGATTGGCGATGCCATTGCGAAGAGTAAATTAGGGAGCCTTACATAGTTACATATGCTTGGGCAGTGGGACCTCGCACGAATGCCAGGTTGTGGATTCAGGAAGACGGGCACATAAACTGCCCCTTTAGCACTGGTTCATCGTTTCATATTTTCGTTTGTAATGAATGTGACTTTCATTAGGAATCGATAATGATATCCCGATTTTCCTCAAGAAAGGAACTTCTCAGCACTCTCCAATTTCAACACACAAAGTGTACACTGAAAAACCTCAGCAATGCAGAAGACCTAAATTCAGTTTTGCTTATGTATAACGGAGTCTGGCGTAACCTGAAACCACTGCTTATCAATAATGATAACCTGCCGGAATAAAAGAGCCCACCTTCTACTGCACAAAGGATTGTATAATCATATAGACGTGACGCATTCATATCTCAAGTAACTTCAAGTAAAGAACAGTCAAGCAAGGCTACCTTGAAAATTTTTGTAATTCCTTTGACCAACGTTTTCGCGGAATCACGGTGAACAAAGTGTAGTAGAAATTACAATCATTCTGTATCTATGATGCCAAGCATTGTTTTAATACATGCAAAATTAAAATTGCTAAACCTTGCCTAATTATTAGCATGCCAAGCCAAACACAATTTGCCTCGTGTTTATACAGACTTAAGGTACAGCAATGTAGCATATTCTTGCTGCAGGATGATTCAGAAAATTGTGTGAGGAGTGTAGCAACTATGACATATAGGAAGGTCAAGCCAAAAACAAGTTGGTTTGAGAATCCATCGAACGACTGATAAATGCTGCTGGAACACATTGACATAGCTTCATCCCTCAGTTCCAAGATGAGGTAGCAAGGGCCCCCAATTTCTGAACAGCAACCAACGCTTAATAGTTTCGTCATCCCATAATAAACCGTCCCACCACAGCTGTTCACCCCCGATAGTAGTTACAAACGGGCTATTTTCATTTACACCAACAGGAATTTTCCGCAGTTTTGCGCAGCCTTTCACCTTCAGGTTCTTCAGAGATGGCAAGACTCCATCACACACACAGGTTAGCTCAGGAAGCTCCCACAGTTGCAAAGAATGCAACCTTGGCAGAGTATCCTCTCCCAAGACCGAGCAATCAAATACCCTCTGCAATATGTCAGAAAATCTGATATGCAGCGTTTCAAGGTTCGGAAGGCATAGCGCCGAAGGAAAGAGGTATATGAGGTTTGGACAGCAATCGAGGAACAAGTGCTCCAGACAACTGAAACTAGTCGCATCTTGCACCCCTTTGCAGAACCATGGCTTGTGCAAGTTGCCCATTGCAGATGGTGTCTGGACTTCGTCAACTGATACAAGACTCTCCAGGCCCTCACAGTTCTCTACCCTGAGCTCTCTTACTGATTTCATACCTCTAATATTGAGATCCGAAAACTGGGTCTCCATTGTTATTCGCTTTAATGATATCAGCTCAGCATGATAAAGAATGCCATCAAGATCTGAAGGAATACTAGTAGTACCATTAATCTCCAGATATCTCTTGGGATCAATGGAGTGTGCAAAGTGCTTTGTCCTAAAGTTGGAATGCTGAGAGATGATACATGTCTCTGTTTCTTTCGCATCAGTGTCCATCGAAGGGGAGATGATAATCTGAAACTTCTCAAAACAATTCAACCACAAAGGAGAATCCTTTTCCAAACATTTAAACGAGTAGGCATCACTTGCATAAATATACGTTTTACTATCCCTGTTAATATTAAAGGATACCGTCATGCCAGTCCGACCAGACAAACGAAAAGTCAGTCCACAGGGCAACCACCGCATGCTCATCCAATCCACTAGATCTTCAGTGCTGCCTAGCTGCAAGTTCTGTACAATACCATTTTTTGACACCCCATAAGGGCACTCTGACAGTAGATTGAGATGCCGGAGCTCTATACATGGCGAAACTGAGATCAGAAATTTGAACGGAATTGCAGAAAGGTCAAGGATCTTGAGTGACATCATATGGTCAAATGTTCCATTGTCTATAGTCTTTAGGGAATCACAACCTGAAGCATCCAGTACCTCGAGCTGCACCAACGTATGTATGAACCTAATTTCCTCCAAAAGATGACATCCAATCAGTAATAACATTCTGAGCCTAGTCAAACTGGAGATGGAAGGCGGCAAAGCTTTGATCCGTGTAAAAGATAGGTCTAGTATCCCAAGTGTTCCCATATTGGAGAAGAATTCTTCTGAAATAGTTTCCAACTGGTAGTTTCCTCTTAAAAGTAATGATGAAAGAAAGAAGCACCGTGGGCTTCCATGGAGGTGTTCGACTTCAGTATACATCAGCGATATTCTGTTGCTAAACTTGGCAAGATGCTCTAAATTGATAGGATTACTATAAT
Source organism: Digitaria exilis (assembly GCA_015342445.1). Taxonomy (NCBI): domain Eukaryota; kingdom Viridiplantae; phylum Streptophyta; class Magnoliopsida; order Poales; family Poaceae; genus Digitaria; species Digitaria exilis. The sequence goes on from JACEFO010000970.1 coordinate 672,775, forward strand.
GCCAGTTGTGTAGATCTTTGCAACCATTGTCAAATTTGACACTTGATAGACTCTCCCTGATCACATCATTCATCTGTACACAGTCATCTTCCAGATATATCATACCATGTTTTATGAGGACATCAATAATTTCCTTACCAATATGGTTAGCCTCATCAAAAGTAGTAACTTCTCCTAATAGACCCTCCATTATCCAGAACAAAATTAACTCTTTGACTGGGATTGTTTGGAAGAGTAAGATGTAAAGCAAGCAGTTCTGAGCATTATCACTAGGAAGCTCATGGTATCCAAATTTCACTATGCGACACATTGTGTTGTAAACTGATATCTTGGTTCCAAGGGCGCCATGCACCTTTCTGACCAACTCACTAAATGCCTCTTGAGTTGGTGCATCACGCAATACCCCAGCCAATTGGATTATTATAAGTGGGACACCATAACAGTTGCTGATTAAGTCATGCCCCAAACTGATATCTTTTCCAATCTTTTCACTCAGGAGATCGTGTGACTCCTTGTAAGTGAGAGGTTGCGGCGTTATAACTATGTCAGGCTCCACAACACTCTCTGTCCTCTTAGTTCTCGTCGTCACAAATATTTTTGAACAGAAGTAATCTTGTTGAGGACGAGGAATGCTCAAGTACTCTAAGATGTTTTCTTCAGTGAAATAAGCATTATCAAGAACTAATAGGAACCTCCGCGTCATGAGATATTCCTTGATTGCAGCTTTTTTTTCTTCTAATGACAAGTTGCCTCTGATAGTACATGAAAGAGATGCTGCAATCTTATTGATACACCGTTCCATGCTACAATTCATTGACAACGAAACCCATATACAGTCATAGAACTTCGTTGAGGTCATTGCTGCCTTGTATACAACCTTTGCAGCCCATGTCTTCCCAGAGCCACCAATTCCTTGGATGACAGCTACTTGAACATCATCACGGTGAAGCAGGCTGAGCATATCTTGGAAAGACATCAACTGAACCCTACCCATCCCTGTTATCCATGGCACTGTTATCCTTGACATATTGCTATGCTGTCTTGGCCTCCAGAAGCAACAATAGGACGCCATTATGCTGCTTCTCCTGTTAGATCAGCTATATCTGATGAGTTAGTCTGGCCAATCTTAACAGGTGCCAATTCAAGCCCTTGAATATAGAACAGGGTATGGGTAGTAGAACGACAAACCATACTCAGTTTTGTCAATACAGAAACTTGTTAGTAGCCATTTTTTCAATTTTTTTTGGGTGGGTGGGCTGGGGTGTGTGAGGACTGAGGAGGATTCATATTGTGCTGGGAAGTAGGTGTGAATTGAGACCCAAATCTTGAAATTTGTCATAATTTTAGTAGCTTCTAAGTACGGTAAATATAAGACGGCGCAAATCTGGAACCAAAAGCTAGAAAAGAAAAACCATTCACCTGCCGTCCTGTTCCGCTGAGATGGTGGATGACTATGCCGGGAGGTAAGGGAATGGAGGATGCGGAATGAAGAAGGAGAACACTTTCCAGTTTCCACGCAGGCTCGACGAAGGAGAACAGTTTCGACACCGAACCCAAGGGAACGCGGATGAGGCTGGAATAAAAGGGGAGACTGGAGAGCGACGGTCGTCCGAGAGTCCGAGACCCAGTCACTGACAAGCGGGTTGGGTATATGTATATATTTTTTTTTGTGGGGATAGTCAAGTCAAGCGGCGGTGAAAGCGAGCGTCTCCACATCCACTCATCAGCGTCAGCTGTCCGCGCCGGCGAGCTGCGAGCCTGCGACTTTGCCCTTCACCTCCTCAGGTCTTCACTCTTCAGAGCCAGTCCGGCAGGTGCAACGGTGGCAAAATCACCGAACTTGGTTGTGAATGGCGGCTCTTGTTGGCTAACGCCTAACAGTAGCAAGTAGGGGAAAAAAATTCGGCTGTCTGTGCCAGGTATTCCCCACACGACGGGGATCGAGACGTCGTCTCTTCATCCTCCATTCGACCATCTCGATCCCAAATCCCAACCTCTTCACAACAACAACGCATCGGCGGATTCGGCGCGGCGCTTCTGCTTGCAGGACTTGAGGAGGCTGTGGCCGGTAAACAGCGGAGGGTCCGCGGCGAGTCCTTTGGTGAGTTCGTTCTTTCCTGCGAGTCCTTTGGCGAGTTCGTTCTTTCCTGCTCTGGAGTCCGGGAGTTCCTCCCCTTACCTGAAGAGGAGTTGTAGTGTTCATGGCTTAAAAAGAGAATTTTCTTATTAGAAAGGATTGCCCACCACACTTGCAGAGAGTAGGAACAGACGAAGATCGGAAGATGTGCTCGGATAACTCACCCTTCCTGATATATTGTTAAGAATTGTTCTTGCAAAAAATGTCAAGAATTCTAAATCCAAATTTGTACTGTACGATTTAAGTTAATTGTTTAATCTAGATCCACCATTGGAACTATGTTTGTTTTTGTTTTATGCAATGATCATAATAATTTATTAACCATACAGTAAACTTAATTCTCCCTCAAACGAGACAAAATTTGCTAGGTTTGCATTGCATAGTAGAATTCACAACACTGTCAACTGTGCAAAACACCAGGATCTTCTTCGTGTCTGAATGCGAGAAAGTCAGCCTGTGCGTTTTAGTGTATGGCATATCATGTTCTCACGGGTACACAAACTGACAGTAATCATGATAAACTCAGTTCTAAGAACAGAGTAACCATGAAATGACCTGCCTTTACCCTTTGGCATGCCTTCCATTCTGGCGTTCACATATGACATGCCGCATGCACCGAGTATATGGTGACGACTACTCCGATCTGCATTATGTACATCGTGTATGCTCACATATATGGTTGCTTCATTAATTATTGGATGCCATAATGCAAAATATCTATTTGCAATACAGCTGCCTATTATAACAAGTCTCTAATTATTTTGATTTACTGCAACTCCTAGAATTGGTATGCAATAGATCACTGATAACTGGACGTGTCTGCACCTGTCTGGCTGTCTATAAATTCATGCCATAAATATCTCTTAATATCGTTTGCTAAAAACAACACAATAAACATCATGGAATAGCTCAATGAAAGTTTATAGGTTAACAATGTTGCAGGAAAAAAACAAATAGAAGCAGCTAGATTCAGAACATGCGTCGTAAAAAGAACAAAAAATCTATAGATGATTGAGGCAGCACATCAATTATTCATTTCCTGCGGCTTGCTTGCAGGTGATTGCTAAAACCAGCATGTCGCAGGAGCGGACATTGGATGAAGTCGTTTCTCCATTTTTAATGCAACTGGAAAAGGCAAGAGCTGTTCCCTTGCATCTAGATGAGGATAGTTCACATTCAGACATTACACTTCTGTTTGAAAATATCAAGAAAGAAGCCTGTGAAGTCAAGGGTATACTGCAGAGAGTGTCTGAGTGGGAAAATGAGATTATAAATGACTTTGGAGGAATAGCTCGACATTTGGATGACATTATAGAAGATGACAGCCAGCTCAATTCAGTACGATCGAAGCTTCAAACTGTCAGCACTGAAATGTCCAAGTTAAAAGAACGTATGCAACTTTCTCTCCAGGTTCCTGTGATTAAGCCAGCAGCTCCCACAACCTTGCCATCATCATTACCATCTAAATGGGTTCATGAAAAAGTATCTGATCAATGGAAACGGCTAGAGATCGAGAGGAAAATCCTTGAGAGCTCCACCATGTCTAATTTGCAGCTTAGCTATGATAATCTTGACCTGCAGCTGAAGCTGTGCTTGTTATGCTTTTCTATCTTCCCAGAAAATTCCATCATCAGCAAGAGGGCCATGATCCATTGGTGGATTGGCGAGGGGTTAGTAGCAGCCACAAGAAGTCAGACAGCAGAAGATGTTGGGAAGGACTGCTTTGAGAAGCTGATTGCGCGAGAGATGATTGAACCGGTGTATCAGAAACGCAGCTATGGTGTCAACCAATGCAAGTTGCACCCTTGGATTCGACGTATGTTGATTACTGTTGCAAGGCAAGCACGATTTTTTCAATTTGATTCGGATGGCAATGCAACGTGGGACTTTTCAGCTACTCACCGTGCCTGTCTAGTTGAGGAGCAAGACATGGAAATAGACATGGCATCACTCAGAAACCTTCTAACAATATTTAATGTGAATGAGAGATACCTGCAATTTGAAAAGAGTTGGTTCTTGGATTTGAAGAAGATTGCAGTTTTCCAACTAGGAAGATGGCACAATTTATATCGACACCATATTGAAGTTGACAGTACCGAATTTTTGGAAGGACTGCAGTCATCCAATCAATTGAAATATCTTTGTCTGAGGGGCATATCTAGAATCACTGAACTTCCTGCTTCCATCGGTGGACTCTCAAATCTCAAGATCTTGGATCTTCATGCTTGTCATAACCTTGAGAGGCTAACTTCGAGCATCACGTCTCTTCGGATGCTCACCCACCTTGATGTGTCAGAGTGTTACTTGCTGGAAGGCATGCCAAAGGGTATTAGTCTGCTTACTGAACTCCAAGTGCTGAAAGGGTTTGTCATCGGTGGTTCCACTAGCAATTACAATTGTCAGGTAGCCGAATTGCCCAGGCTGGACAAATTGAAGAAGCTGAGCATATATATTGGAAGCAAAGTTACAGTGACAGGGGCCGAATTGAATGAGCTTGAGAACATCAAAAGCCTTTGCGTGCTGAAAGTTACATGGGCCATATCACTTTCGAAGAAGGAACGACTTCATCAAACTCCTGATTCAACATCATTTCTAACTTCACTCTCCCTACCTCTAAATCTCGAAAAGCTAGACCTGCGCTGCTTCCCTGGAGAAAAGATACCAGATTGGTTAAGTCCGAGTAAGCTGTTGAGACTAAAGAGACTCTACTTCACCGGAGGAATGCTAAATACCTTTGGCGATAAAAACATGTCAGAGGTGTGGAATATTGAGGTATTGCGACTGAAATTCTTGAATGATTTATCAGTGCAATGGACCCAGGTGCATGACATATTTCCAAAACTGACCTTTCTGGAGGTCTTCAAATGTATGAAGCTAAAATCCTTCCCTTGTGACAAGGATGGGGTGTGGATGAACTATGACACGCAGGAAGTCAGCAAGTAGGAGGGAGGGTTGAATGAATTTAACTTTTATTATTACTGTAATACTAGTTTTCAGTGAAAAAAAATGGAGACCAAGCAATGATCCCAATAATAAGCACATTGGCCAAGCATTATTGAGGAATCTCAGCAGCTCTCACTGTGCACGTACAACCCCTTTATCTCCAATATTACGCGGCAAGAACATTCTTTCGTCATATGAATGAACTCTTTAAATCACAAGTAGCAGATAAAGTACCACTGGATCTACTATACAGATGTGTTGCCTATTTCAGACTTCCACTGGTACCAGTGATGATCCGGTCACTCTTGCTGAGTTCCTGGCTACTAGTTGATGCTGGTGAAGAGAAGCTGCTTCTTGCGAAAATGTCTCCCATCGTCTTGGCCGCCGACGGGAGCCCACCGCAGGTCTCAAGGATCTCTTGTTTCATGCTGTCAACGGTAGCGAGATCGACGGTCCCTCTCTCCTTGGACTGGGAGAAGGCATCCATGAAAATTGCCCAGCAGCTCTCGCTGTCAGCCAATGGCCGCACACGGTGCAAATAGCTCTTCCCTACCATCGCCTCTGCAGCCTGCTCCAGCCGGCTGGTGACGACCACCAGGCCGCCTCTATCTTTGGGCAGCCCGAACGCGAGGCGTTCCGACAAGACGGACAAGTCATCGGCTCGCTGCGGGGCGTTCAGGGCACCAACAACATCGTCATACCAGCTATCGATGTGCCACACGTCGTCGAACACTATGACATACCTCTTCCCCTTGAGCTGTTCGTGGACGGTGATCACCAGCTCGGCCAGGCTGTCGCTGCCATCCATGGACAGGATGGCATCCTCCTCGTGTCCAAGAGCCATGAGGATGCCCTGCAAAACTTCCTTGCGCCTGTCTGCTCCGGCGCAGGAGGTGCGCGACATGCACATCCATATCCTGGGGAAGAAGCGGCCTCTAGCAAGCGCGCTGCTGAACAGGAGCTGCGCCAGCGCGGTCTTCCCGATGCCGCCCATGCCGACGATGCCGACGCCGTTAAGTGTCCCCTCGTCGCAGTCCCTGAACGCCATGGACTCCAGAACCGCGAGCTGTTGGTCGAACCCGTGGATCCTGCTCGGTTGGAGCAGCCAAGGCGTCGTCCAGCGGTCAAGCCCCGCGGCGGCGGCGCCGTCCTCCTCCGGCGACGCCGCAGCATTGCCGCCGGAGTTGTTTCCGACGCACAGGAGGACTCTGCGGCTGACCGCGGCCACCCTGTTCTTGGTCTTGGCGAAGCGCCACGCGTCGGGCAGGGCAAAGAACCGCCGCGGCTTGGGGCGATTGGCGAGCAAGTCGTTGAGCTCGTAGAGGCACTCCCGGAGCTCATCGGCGTTGTCCGGAGAAATGGCCGCCTTCTCCAGCACCGCCCGCATGTAGTGAAATTGCTCGGTGAAAGGGAGACCCGTGGCCGCCGCTGCTTCCTCTTCGGCGAGGCTGTCCACAAACTTCCTCACCAGAAACTGGACGACTTCCACTGCCATCGATGGCGTCGGTCTCTCCAGCCCGACGAGATATGTGGATTATTCCCTTCCAGATATGATCTCAGCTGTTTCTTCAGAGAAGAGCCGAGAATGGCGACCTGGCGTAGCAGGTCGCTCCAGAGGAAGCAAGGAACGCGTAGCGACTAGCAAGTAAACGGAGACTGACTCAGGACAAGTCGATGGCCACATGGCCCGCATGAGCGGAGTGATCAGTCACCAGTGGGCAGTGGCCGCGAGTGTTGACTCCAGAGACGACTTGATTTCGTTGGACACACAGGGAAAATGGCAAAGGGAGCCAAACCTTTTTCTTTTCCAAAAAAAAGCATCTACGAAAGAAGTAACACAGCCGGGAAGGGGGAGGAGCCAGACATGGATGCGAACGGGGGATACATGGAAAGCTTGGTGGCGACATGGAACGAATGGGAGATCCGCATGCTGGTGCTCACCAGCCTCGCCCTCCAGGTGTTCCTCCTCTTCTTCGCCGGGATCCGCAAGCGCAACGTCTCCGCCGTGCTAAGCCTGCTTCTGTGGCTCGCCTACCTGCTCGCGGACTCGATCGCCATCTACGCGCTCGGCTACCTCTCGCAGACGCGCGTGCCCAAGGGCGTCGACCCGCACCTCTTCATCAAGCGCACCCACCCCATCCAGGCCTTCTGGGCGCCCTTCCTCCTCCTCCACCTCGGCGGCCAGGACACCATCACCGCCTTCTCCATCGAGGACAACGAGCTCTGGAAGCGCCACCTGCTCAGCCTGCTCACCCAGGTAGTATTCGAATAATCTTCTGCTCTGCTCGCTGCGGGCATCAGACTCGAACTAACAAAATGAGGCTGGCCTCCATTTCTGTAACAGGTTGCCCTTGCCGTGTATGTTTTCACCAAGTCACACCCCGGTGCCGACATCCTGGCCCCCGCCGTGCTCATGTTCATGAGTGGCATAGTCAAGTACGGCGAGAGGACATGGGCGCTCAAGTGCGCGAGCATGAACAACCTGCGGAGCGGCATGGTGACGACGCCGGACCCGGGGCCCAACTACGCCAAGTTCATGGAGGAGTACCGGTTCACGCGCGAGGCGGGGCTCCAGGCGGAGATCGTCATCGAGCAGGAGCGGCGCGCCGCGGCCGCCGTGACCGTGGGGCTAGTCGCAGAGGAGGAGAGCCAGAGCGTGCCGTACACGGCGGTGATCGCCGACGCGAGCCGCTTCTTCGTCATCTTCAAGCGGCTCTTCGTCGACCTCATCCTCAGCTTCCTGGAGCGCACACGGAGCCAGGCCACGTTCCTGCGGCTCACACCGAGCAAGGGTACAAGATCATCGAGATCGAGCTGTCGCTCATGTACGACACGCTGCACTCCAAGGCGGCGGTGATTCACACATGGTACGGCCGGCTGTTGCGGTGCCTCACGCTCCTCTCCACGTCGACGGCGTGCCTCCTCTTCAACGTCCACAAGCCGTCGACGTCGTACAACCACATCGATGTCTGCATCACCAACATCTTGTTCGGGGGAGCTCTTTACTTAGAGGTGTATGCCATAGGAATGATGCTCATATCCTACTGGACATACGCCGCTCTGCAGAGCTGCAATTGTCATTTCCTCAGCAAAATCGTCTTCCGGAGTATTCAGTATTTCCGGCCAGAAAGCCGGGCCAAGTGGTCCAACCTGATGGCTCAGCACAACCTCATCAGCTTCTGCCTCCTGGACAAACCAACCGTGCTCACCAAGGTCTTGAGCGTCCTCGGGCTCAAAGGACACCTGGACAGTTGGCTCTACATCTGGCACATCGACGTGTCGCACGAGCTCAAGACCTTGGTGTTCAGTGAGCTCAAGGATAAGACGGCGAGCATCGTGGACGCCGAGAGCTACCGCAAGTTCAGCAACCACAGGGGGCGGTGGGCGCTCCAGTGCAAGGGCTACTACAAGGAGCTCGGCTGGAGCGTGGAGGTGGAGTTCGACGAGAGCATCCTCCTCTGGCACATAGCCACAGACCTCTGCTTCCACTCCGACAACGACAACGACAACGCCAAGATCGCTCGTCACGTCAAGATCAGCCGGGCGATATCGAACTACATGCTCTTCCTGCTCGTCGCGCGGCCCTTCATGCTGACGCCGGGCATCGGGCAGATCCGGTTCGGCGACACCTGCGCGGAGGCCAAGAACTTCTTCGAGCGGGCAGGGAAGACGACGGACGCAAGGGCGGCGGCGAGGATGGTGCTGGACGTGAACGCCGAGATCGCGCCGAGGGACGTGAAGGGAGACCGGAGCAAGTCGGTGCTGTTCGACGCGTGCCGGCTCGCCAAGTCGCTGCTGGAGCTGCAGCAGCCGCACAAGCGGTGGCGCGTGATCCGCGTGGTGTGGGTGGAGATGCTCTGCTACGCGGCGAGCAAGTGCCGGAGCAACTTCCACGCCAAGCAGCTGAGCGGCGGCGGCGAGCTGCTCACGGTCGTTTGGTTCTTGATGGCCCACCTGGGGGTAGGGGAGCAGTACAGGATAGAGGCTGGGCATGCCAGGGCGAAACTGATTGTTGAAAAGAATTAATTGACATTACACCAAATAGTAATGTGCCAAATTCAAAATCCTTGCAAATATTTGCACATCTTGGACCATCGTCATCATATACTCCTTTTCCAAAATGTAACTAAGATGTCTTGTAAGCTCTCATAATATGACTACTATACGAGACCTACAGGCTACAGTGGATTTCTGTATTTCCTGAAGAGAAAAGAACCGTGAGTCGGACTCGGAGTTTCAGATACGGTATTCTACAAGAGTTTGGGTCCACTCTCGGCCGAGCTCCAATATAAACTACTAGCAACAACAGGTTGTACCAGGTCAACCCCTCGCGGCAGATGAAAAAGGCGCGCACCGCGCTCGCCGGTACGCCGGGATCCGAAACAAGTTCGAACAGGTTCGTGCACATTTACTACCTGATGATGATTATCGTCATATTTCCGTTGGAATCTCGTCTCTTTGTCTGAATCTGTACCCATTCAATTGCAGCGGAGCTACGGATTGGGCGAACCTCGGCGACGGGCCGGCGAGCCTTATCGCCGATCTCGTCCTCGCCAGAGACGTCGCTGACTACATCCGCTTCCGAGCAGTGTGCCGCCCATGGCGGCGGTGCTCGCTGGATCCCCGTTTGCAATGCTGCCTGGATGGCCGCTACCACCCCCGTCAGTGGGTCATGCTCAACAAGGCTCATGTGGGCCCCCGTCGCCGCTTCCTGAACGTCTCCAGCGGCGAGTGCATCCGGATGGACATCCCGGCGCTGGAGGAGCACACGCTGCTCTCCCTCACCCCTGAAGGCCTTCTCCTCCTCTTTGACGAGGCCACCCTGGCCGTCCGCCTACTTAACCCGCTAACACAACAGGTCGCCGATTTGCCACCGATAACTGCGCTGCTGACAGCGGAGTTGCAGAGAGCCAGGCGTTTTGGGCGGCGTCTAGGAGAGAGCATCAGCGTGTCTGGCGTCGGTGTTGTTTCTGAAGCCTCTGCAGTGGCAGTCAGTTTCTCTTCACCTATGGCGCTTGTCGTGGCTAAGCCCGGCAATGAGCGCTGGACTTTGGTCGAGAACAGATTCTTCAGATCAACTTTGGCATTTGCAGGTCGCTTCTACTGCGCCACTCGCAGCGGTATCATGGTACTGGATGGTAGCAGTTGTAATCAACAAAAGCAGCCGCCAAGTTGTCTGCTAATAACAGCCGTCGACTGGGGCAGGTCCTTGTATTTCTACACGATGGCTGACAGCCTCCACCTGGTGGACAATGGCGGGGACTTGATGCTGGTGCACCGCATGTTACGACGACGCCGCAACGGCGAGAGACGTGAGAGGAAGTACGCTGTGTACAGAGTGGATTTGGACGCCGGCGTCCTGATCCCAGCCAAGAGCTTGGGCGGGAGGGGCGTGTTCATGGGCTTGTGCCGCACCCTTTCTGTATCTCGAAATGCCTTCGCTCATATCGCTTCTGATACTCTCTATTTGGGGTTGGATTTTAGCTGTGGCCGCGGGGCTTCGTTTAATATCGCGACTGGAACCAACTGGAACCAACGGTGGAGAGGGTGGTAGGCTTTCGACTTGTGGAACATGACCCATCCATTGAAGCAACAGAAACCTTTTCCAGCTGCTCGCCAGAAGTGGATGAGTGTGCTAGATTAGTGTCTCGGGATAACATGGTGGAAGAGTGGCTTATAATTCCACCAGGTATGTGAGATGCATATCAGGATGTCTGTAATTTTACTCATGAGTAATACAAGCTCCGGCTAAATTTAAAAAAAAAATCACCTTATACAAGTTTCACGTTAGTTGTAGTGGTCAATTCGTTAATTAGTTTAGCTTTGCACACATCACTTGTTCATTTTTTTTTTAAAAAAAAGGTTAGCATATGACCTAGCCTCCTCTTAGCTTCCATCCTGGCCCTGCCAGTGCTGCGCAGGACATGATATCTTGTGAAGCTTACCAACCAGCTCCTGAATCCGCATACTAATGAAGCTTGAATCAGCTTGATCATGCTCGATCTGATTGGTCTCAGTGATATAGTATGAAATATGTCTCTAATCTTGTTGATTATGGATTTGCATTTGGTACAATCGGTATGCGTGATAACATATTGATCTCGGAGAGAAATTTCAGAGCGTGAGGAAAGATGTCACATCGTGAATAATCAACGTTACCAGATACTGTTGAAATTTCTTATGAGGTGGCTTTTCTTTTTCTTTTTTCTTGTGATACTCTCCATTTATTGACTGATTAGGAAACCATGCAACCTTTTATTTGTTGCAAAATTTTATTTACCGTGACTATTATTACTATATTATTCAGCCTGATAATTTGTACTAGTACTAGTACATTTTTCATAATAAACGAATAAAAAGCATAAGGTACAGGTACCATGACAGAGTCATGTAGTAACGTGGAAAAAATAAAAGGGAAAACAATTATAACAACCAAGGATAGGAAAGACTATTGCTATCAAATCATGCATTCTAAAGTTGAAGTAACACTGCTAGCGGCCGGACACTAAACACCCTCCAAGGTAAGAATTATAACAACCAAGGTAAGAATTATCAGCTTGATCACCGCTACCAAGGTAAGAATTATAAAAGGGTTTGTAAACTATTTATAACAACCAAGGTAAGAAAGACTATTCCCATGTAACCAGGTCCATATTTTTCCAGAGTTCATCAATGGAGCCGTAAGAATGTGGAATCAGTAGTCTAGACGTTTCTTTTCATGAGTGAAGTACTTCAATGTTCAATCATGCCCTACAAATCCGAAATTCCAAAAGCATCATAGCAGAACGAAAGAGTCAACGATCCAGCTGCACAAAATCTAAGCTAACCGCATCTGTCTCGGTGCCAATGCCAACCCCTACCCACGAACGAAACGACATGAAGCACACTATCCCCCCACCCGCTGGCCACCACCGGTATGGTCCTCCACCATCCGCCATGAGTCCGCGATCAATATAGGCGCGCGCATGTCATCCGCCCATCAAGGCCGCCCTGCCCTGGCATTCGTATCTCGAATCGAGCCGACGAGCACGCAGGGCCATGTCCGGAACGCCGCCCGACGCCGACAGCCAGGGCTTCACATGCAGCGCGCTGCTCATGTGCCTCTACCTGCCGGGCCTCTCCAAGAAGAAGCCAGAGGTGGAGGCGGCCGCTGCCACGAGCGACGCCGTGATGGAGACGACGGCGATGGCGCCAACGTCGGTGGCGAACGAGCCGGCCGAGCAGGGGGAGGCCCCGGCGGGGTACGCGCCGAGCCGAGCCGCGTCGCTGGAGAAGTCCGAGTGCGCGTCGGTCTACTCCGGCAAGAACATCGTCTTCGACTTCGTGGAGGAGGCGGAAGGGTATCACCAGGTGGAGCTGGGTCGTGATCTCCACGGCGGGTACTGCCCGTCGCCGTGCTTCGACCTGCCCGTCGAGCTGATCAGGGCCGGCGAGAGGTTCGGCGTCGTCGCCGGCGATGACAGCCACGACGCGCCGGTCACGGCCGCGTTCGTGTTCGCCGACGACGACGGCCACCGAGGCGCTTTGCAGAAGATGGCGTCGTGTCTGGCGCCCGGCGGCGAGGGCGATCTGCGATCGCCGCACCTCGTGAGGTTCTTGTCGGCGGCGTCGGGTCGTTCGAGTAGCGTGGCGCGGCCTCCCGTGATGGTGATGCCTTCCCGTGCCGCGCCGCAGGGTAAGGTGGTTGATGGGGACTGCGAGCTCGGCGATGGTGCCTGCGTGTAATGGCTGACACGGCAGGCTGCCGGGAGAGCGCGTGGGATGGCTCCTTGCTTAACGCGGCACGCATGGTTAGTTTATCTTGTCCGTGTACTCGCTGTAATTAAGAAACCAACGTCGCATTTTTCCTCTTCAATTGCTCGGTAATTTTCTTGTCGTTATATGTAATCTTAGACATAATTGTTGCATCGAGCCACGGAGAAAGGATAACCGAATCCGGAATCCGAAACGAGCAAAATAAACCAAAATCGTCCTAGACACCACATCGACCGAAGAATTGCAGATGCAGATGAACCAACCAACCACCTAGTTGTCATTGGCGTGTTCCGGCTGATGAGACGGAAGGAACCATGTCGGGCCGTAGCACCACTTGTATTGATCGGGCGTCATCCCCGTGCAGAGCGTCTCGGCCGTGCGCGTTCTCATGTCGAACACCTCGCAGTGGTGATGAGGGCAGACGCCCTTCTGGCGAGGGCAGCCGTCGACCCACACGTGTATCTCCTCCTGGCTGAAATAGACGCGGTCGCCGCGCGCGTCGCGGTACCGGGACGACGGCACGGACACGGAGCTGTTGGCGCTCAGGAACATGATCTCGCCGCCCAAGTTCTCCATCCTCTCCCACTCTGGCCGGCCCGTGCTCTCGTCCAGCGCGAACACCGTGACAGCGCGCGTCCTGCGTTCCAAGTTTGACAAGTCCCTCCTCACCACCACCAGCCTCCCTCGCGACTCCGTCAGGTAGTACAACGCTTTGTCCACGACTCGTACTGGCGTCGGCGGCCCGGGGTACGGCAAGGCGAGCGTGACTCGCAGCACGCCGCTGGCGTGTTCCTCGATGTCAAATGCCAAGATGTCAGAATAATACCCGTTCGTGTTGAACATGTAGAGCTTGCCATTGTGGAAGGCAATGTCGCTCTGGCTCTGCGTCCGTAAGCGGATGACATGGATCACGGACCACGTGGTAGCGCCCGACCGGCAGACGAAGAGCGTGGCATGGCCCTGGATGCCGGCGATCATGCATGACGAGCCGCCGGACATTACTACCTTGCTGGGTCGGTGCGGCAGCGAGGACAACGACGACGACGACTTGTAGAAGGTCCGGTTGGGGTAGGTGACTACGCAGCTGAAGACGGTGAAGTTCGTTTCCCATTTGTCGGCGAGGTGGAGATCTGGGAACGGGCTCGACGTGGCGCCGGAGAGAGGGTTGAGGAAGACGAAGCTCTGTTTGCGCTTGCACAAGATGACCCGTCCGTCGCCGGTTGATCCGACGCAGACCGGAAGCGCCCCGTCGACGGGTTGAGGAAGGAGGTGAGCGCCGGCCATGGAGCCGTCAGAGGAGGACAGGCCGCAGCAGAGCTTGAGGTCTGGTAGCAGCAGCCACGGGAGCTGCGGCGGCAGCAGCCACGGGTGCAGATGCACCACGGCGTGGTGCCATGCGCGGCACACGACGGCGGCGCGGGCGCTGTCCGGGAGCGAGCTGGCGCGGTGGAGCACCATGCCGAGGATGTCCATGTGAGCCTCTTGCCATGGCGAAGGACGCGCCGCCGGTGCTGACGCCGACGGCGTGTTGCTTCGCCCTGCGTCCTCCATCCTCTAGCGCGGCACACGTACGCAGACAGGCTTGCAAGGCAAAGCGATCAAGATCCGATTTGCTAGGGATTCTCCGCGGGACAAGATTTATAGTCGGAAGTTGGACTCGTACGGAAATAGGAAACGACAGCAGAACAGGTGCTCCAGGAATCAAATGGGGAAGTTCTAAAAAAAAAAGAATCAAATGGGGAAAGCTTATCTTTTTTTTACAAAAATAAAAGGCAGAGCACTGCCACAATATATAAGAAGTATTCGTACATAACGCACTGAAATGAACATCACCACAACACAAACAACTCTGTGCCATTGTCAAGCCGGGAGACAAGCTGAAAGAAGCAACCTCGAGCTGCGCCATTGTCGTCAACGCTGTGCCACGCCGAATCCGCAGCCCGCTGCAAGCCTAAGCGGCACCATGAACTCCTTCACCATGGGAATATCACCCTCAAGCCACGCACCAGAACGCCGCTCTCCCTGTCCCAATGAAGCATCAACATAACACTTACTTCGCAATACCAAAGAAAAACTCTTATCCTGGCCACTCTACGTGGGGGCCTCACATCTCCCACCGCTTCGCATTCCTCAACCAAGGACTCGAAAATGAAGTTGCTATGAGAGTGACACCGTCCGCCCAACCGTCACCAGGGTCACCACAACATCAACTGCGCCAACTCAAGACCTCCAACACCCATGGGTCCTCTGCACCTCCCTACAAAAACGGACCAAGCGAACCTCCTCTGTCGTTGCGCACAGGCAACACCACCAACCAACCACCACCACCGGCTACCCAAGGTGGATCTTAGATGCGGCACCTCCAAGGAGGGCATGACGCTAGTGGCGCCGCCGTCGCACGTCCAAAGTAGACAAGGTTCTCACTGTTGAGAGCCCCATGCAGGAGGGAATATGGTGCCTCGCAATGGTGCCCCAATGGGATAACGACGCCACGGTGCGCCGCCACCATCGCCACCGACAGAACGTCTCCCCCCATACGCACCTTCACGTGCCCTTGATGCACCGCCGCTAGATCCAGTCAGGGCAATCTAGATCTGGAGGCCACCTGCCTCCGCCGCAGAAAGGGCCATCCATGCCAGTGAGGACCGTTAGGAGCCTAGACGGCCGCGCCCATTGCAGGCACCCGAGGCAAGGGAGAAGAGTCGCTATGCCACCTTCTTTCGGAGCCTCACGGACTTCTGAAGGCCCCCCCGGGCAGTAGTGCGGTGGAGGGAGGCGGAGGGGAAAGGGGCGGTGACGGCGACGGCTAGGGTTTGGCCGCCCGAGTCACCCTCGCGGGAGCAACACGAGCGGACGACTTATCGCCCAACAGACCCTTAACTCACACTCGAATTTTTGAACCATCTGGTCTAAAATGAATGACATATATCTACTCTTTCCTTCGTTACCTAAAAAGCAACCCCACCCCCCTCCCCCCATACTTGGAAAGGTGAAGAGAAAAAGGTGGGAACAAGAAGAGATAAGCGAGAAGATAGATCTGAGTCATCTATTTTAGATCTGATGGTTCAAAAATTCGAGTGTGGTATAGCCATCCCCAATCAAATACGCAAAATTTATAGTCACCGGTGAAAATCATCATGCTCAAACAGAACAAAAATACTACCATATATCTTGTATTCTCTGCTAAGCGACCCTGCACGTGTAACAATTTTTTTTGAAGGACGGTAAGAATTTTGTCAAATTTTTATTAGAAAGAAAGAAGGTTAGGCCACCGAAATGGAAAAAAACTCGATTAAAACCCAGACCATGCGAAGAGAGAGAGAAACTACAACGAATATATTCTGTATTCTCTGCTAAGCGACCCTGTATGTGTAACATTTTTTTTAAAGGACGGTAAGAATTTTGTTGAATTTTTATGAGAATGAAAAAAAAGGTTAGGCCACCGAAGTGGAAACAACTCGATTAAAACCCAGACCATGCGAAGAGAGAGAGAGAGAGAGAGAGACTACAACGACTGCAACAAGAATCACTGCCTGGCCGTGGAGTTTGACTGATTGGCAAAAGTGATCTGCTGAAATTCTTCTTTGATAAAGCAGGCGCACGGGTAGGCTAACAGCTGACACGGAAGGCTGCGGGGAGAGCGCGTGTGATGGCTGCACGTGTTCGTCTAATCGTCTTGTCCGTGTACTACTGTAATTAAGCAACGTCGCATTTTTCCTCTTCAAATGCTCGGTAATTTTCATGTCGTTATATATGTAATCTTGGTCATAAGCATTGCATCGAGCCATGGAGCTAGAAAGGATAACCGAATCCAGAACGAGCAAAATAAATCACAACGTCCTAGACACCACCTCAACCCAAAAAATTGCAGATGCAGACGAACCACCTAATTTGCATTGGCGTGTTTGGGCTGATGAGAAGGAACGAACCATGTCGATCCGTAGCACCACCTCTCGTGACCGGGCGTCGTCCCCGTGCAGAGCGTCTCGGCCGTGCGCGTCCTCGTGTCGAACACCTCGCAGTGATGATGAGGGCAGACGCCCTTGTGGCGGGTGCACCCTTTGGCCATCACGTCCATCTCCTCCTGGCTGAAATAGACGCGGTCGCCGCGGTGCCGGGACGACGGAACGGACACGGAGCTGGTGGCGCTCAGGAACATGATCTCGCCGCCCAAGCTCCCCATCCTCTCCCACTCTGGCCGGCTCGTGCTCTCGTTCAGCGCGAACACCGTGACCGCGCGCGTCCTGCGTTCCATGTATGATGACAAGTCCCTCCTTACCACCACCAGCCTCCCACGAGACTCCGTCAGGTAGTAGACCGGTGCCACACCGTCCCCGTGCAGCGATGATGGCGGCCCGGGGAACGGCTTGGCGAGCGTCACCCTCAGCTCGCCGTCGGCGTCTCCCTGGATGTCGATGGCTAACAAGTGAGAGCAATACCCGTCCATGCTGAACAGGTAGAGCTTGCCATTGTGGAAGGCAATGTCGCTCTGGCTCCGCGCCGGGAACCGGATGACTTTGATCGCGAACCACGTGGCAGCGCCCGGACGGCAGAGAAAGACCCTGGTATGGCCCTGGATGCCGGCGATCATGGCGGAGCCAGGTGAACTGGACACTACAACCTTGCGGAGCGGCGACGAGTTGGGGTAGGCGGAGAAGGTCGTTTGCAATTTGGCGGCGAGGTGGAGATCTGGGAGCGGGCTCGTCGTGGCGCCGGAGAGAGGGTTGAGGAAGACGAAGCTCCGTTCGTCCTTGAGCAAGATGACCCGTCCATCCCCGGTTGATCCGATGCATACCGGAAGCGTCCCGTAGGATTGATGAGGAAGGCGGTGGGCCTCGGCCGTGGAGCCGTCAGAGGACAGGCTGCACATCAGCTTGAGGTCTGGTAGCAGCAGCCACGGGAGCTGCGGCGGCAGCGGCGGGTGCAGATGCACCACGGCGTGGCGCCACGCGCGGCACACGGCGGCGGCGCGGGCGCTGTCCGGGAGCGAGCTGGCGCGGCGGAGCACCATGTCGAGGATATCCATGTGCGCCTCTTGCCATAGCGAAGAACGCGCCGCCGCCGCCGCCGCCGACGGCATGTTGCTTCGCGCTGCGTCTTCCATCCTCTAGCTCGGCACACGTACGCAGGCAGGCAAGCAAGGCAAAGCGATCAAGAATTCAAGATCCGATTTGCTGGGGTTTCAAGGTTGGAGAATTCGCGTTTCTTCTGTGGGACCAAGATTTATAGTCGGAAGTTGGACTCGTACGGAAATAGGAAACGACAAGATTTACGTGCTCCAGAAATCAAATACGCAAAAATTTTACAGTCACAGGTGGATTTCATCACGCTCAAACAGAACAAAAGTACTACCCTGCATTCTCTGCTCAGCGACCCTGCCCTAACCTCGGCGTGCTCACGAATGAGGACGCGGACGCCGGCGACGACGGGAAGGAGAACGACGCCGACGACGACGACGCCCGTGGCGTCACCCGGAACAACAACAGCTGAGATCGGCTTTGGGACAGGCCCCAGTGCTTGAACGAAGCCGACCCATCATCATCTTCATGCTGCGTCAGCGCCCCGCCGGAAGTGGCATGGGACGACGACGGCGACCACGGCCACCATGAGGTGACACGGCGAACGCCTTTCCTGGGTTTCACGGCCGGCCTCTTCTTCTTGGAGAACCGCGGCAAGTAGAGGCACATGGCCGTGTACGTGACTCTGTCGTCGGCGTCGTCACCAGTCGTGCCCGCGTTCAGCCGTCGCGGCGGCGGAGACGACGGTGGATCGCCGATGGTCTCCTGAGGCCATGGCTTGACGAGCGACATCTCGGAGGCTCAACTGAAAATGGCGCGTGGAGAGGTTGCGATTTCGCGGTATGTGCTCAACGACGATAAGAAGAGGCTGAAAAAACTGTTTCTTGTTGTGATAGTTTTTCCTATTTTTATGGGAGCAGAAAAGGCCCGGTGTCCATGTTGATAAGTCTAGCGACTCGCGCGTCACTGGTTATCATAAACCCTTTCGAGCAAGGGGCCTTCTAAAATGGAAGAGATTAGATCAAGTCTTGATAGACTGAGAGGAAATGAACTAGTCTGTGGCTTCGGCTAAATAAATGTGCACCGCATAAATCTCCGTCATCTGTTTTGGTTTTCCGGTTAAGCAATCGCACGTAACAGTCAATTGTTTTCTTCTCAAGAAAGATAACCCATTTGTTTATCAATTCAATACGCAATAGTTAAATTTGACTGAGTTTAGTCTTGATTTATGGCTAAACTTTTGAGGGTTAATTCCTTGGGGGTGGAAACTAACCGCCCAGGTTAGGTGGTATTATTTTTTAGCTTTATTTTAGATGTTAATACCACTATTCTTTTGGAGAAAGGCTAATAACAGAGTTGACACATTTTCATAAAATGATACATCAACGAAAGTGGTGACATAACATAACACAGTGGGACAACGAACCTTTAGAACAACGGACCTTTAGAGAAGGCCCAACACGGTAGCCTCTTTGGTGGCTTTACAGGCCAACTAGGCTTAGACTCCACCCTAGAGGGGTGTTGGTAGCTCCGTGTGCCTTGCAGTTGCACAGGCTACACTACCCAAGGAAAGAGAAAAACATAGGTGCATTAAAAAGAAGGGAAAGTGAACTCCTAAGAGCCTTTTGAAGCTACTGATGCATTGGGTGGTAACAAAATTTTCTAGTGTCTAACAACTTTCTGCTTACACGGACAATGAAGTCACTCATTTCATATGCTTGTGTTGGGCTTGCCCTTAGTATTGGTTCAAGAGAGTCATAGCTCTTGATTATCCAACTAGGACAACCCGACCGGGAGTAAAGGGTTTCCGCGTGGCACCCTAAGAGACATGAATTAGATGTTCTAAAAACTAATACTCCAATTGCACAAATTGAGGGACCATGACACCCTATCTAAATTTGAGTACCGACTGGTTCTTAAAAAAACACAAATGCTGAAATGGTTCTGGGTCGTGCGTGCTACTGCTACTGCACCCTGCAGACTCCCAACTGAAGCTGTCTTCTTCGTTCCTCGTGATGGAACGTAGAATTACATCACTTGTGCTAATCACCAGTCCCATCACAAAATTCACAATCGCAACCTTGTTAGCCTATACAGATCCAAATGCATGCAGAGCTAGAAATAACAAGAAGAAGCTGAAATGTGTACGGACACGGAACACCAAATGCACACAACACATCACTAGTGGGAAACGCAAAAGCTGCCGCATGATCCGCGCTCAATAGTCGTCGTCGTCGTTCTCGCGGGATATTCAGCAATCACCACCTCCTCCCGCGTAGTTTCAGTTTCAGGACCCTGGCGACGAAGGCTTCGAGAAAACCGGCGGGGCGGGGAAGCTGAAATCGAGGTCCAGCGGCATCTCAGGAACGACCTTGTTGGCTCTCCGGCCACGGTTGCCGTCGAAGACGAACGCCGACGTGACCGGCGACTCCGTGTCGACGCTACTGATCCGCAGCAGCTCCAGCGGCAGGTCGAAGTACGCCGACACCTCCTCCCCGTCCTCGTCCTCTTCCTCTTCCTCCTCCTTGTTGTCCGCGCGCTCGAACACGATGCCGGAGGAGGACGAGCTGTACTTGAACCTCTCCATGGATGCCACCTTGGACACCGTGCTCCCACGGACCCCGCCTGCTGCCACGGCGGCCGTGCCCGTGCTCGCCTCGCTCAGGCTCATCGACGGCTGCTGCCGCATCGACCGCCTCCTTGACAGGCCAGGCAGGTGCATGCATGACAGGACGCCGCACCGCCAGAAGACGCCGTCGCCACCGCCGATCTTGTCCTGCCGGGCCTTACGGTAGTTGATCGACGACGCGTTGCTGGAGAGATCGGTGGCCGTCGAGCCGGAGCGGAACGGCCGGCCGGCTGTTCCGTCTCTCGCCGCATGCCCCTCCTCTCTATCGTCGGCTACTACTCGGGCTTCGGCATCGTCGTCTTTCTTGAATGACGAGGCTTCTTCTAGACTCATGGCACAGGGAGAGAAGTGAGCTTGCTTGCCGGAGGTCCCTAGTTGTGCGTCCAAGAGGAGGAAAAACACACGGAATGGGCTTCACGAAGTAGTGGAGAGCATATCAGAGAGACAGAGATCGTGGCGTCGTGCACCGTGTTGTGTCGGTGTGCTGTTTGGCTGACCTCTCACTTCTTCACGTCTGCAAGCTTTGAGCCCTCTGCAATTTTCTCTACACTAAACTGTGGTTAGGGTCAGCTGTTGCCTTGGATGGGTAGGTGCATCGCACATTATCAGCTACCTGAAAACATTGACTCGTTGTTCGTGCCTGCTACTAAGCTGATCATCTTTCAATAAAACCCAGTTAATCAAATCTAGACAAAACTTCTTTTATTCAAAGATGTTCATCTGAGAGAGAGAGAGAAGGCATATTATAAGCAATGAAATAACAGGTTATCTTTATCTCCAGAATACATTATTCATACATTTTAAGAGTATGGTAACCAAAGAAAAAGATTAAAATGGTTCAGAAAAGGGCCAAGGGTGAAGTTTCTGTTTCCGTAGATGAAAAACTATCTTCAAGATTTATTTTAAATTTTGCAATTTCAAATCTTTACAACTCGTCATATGATATCTTTCCCCTTACTCTTTAAAATATCTGCAACAGTGAGAATAAACTGGAAAAATATGATAAAATTCTGATTAACTAGCCTTTGCAACTCAGATTTACAAAAAGGCAACATCTCACTAAAAAAGGGAAGGCGGCACAGGGGTTGACTACTGCAGAGAATTGTAGAAAAGAATTAGCACAACTGAGATTCCAATAATAACGGGAAAGGCCGTTAACAAATAAAGAGCGCCATATCCCTGCAGAACAAAGCAAAAAATACATTGTTCAATGTGTGGTAGAAGGCCATTAAAGTATGAGCATTTAGCTGAAAGTTGTTTAAATTTTTTGTTAAACCCATAAGTATAAGCATTAAAGGAAGACCATTGAAGTTCTTTTTCTGCGCATCAGTAAGAGCATTTAGCTGACAATTTATTGGAGTATTTCAAAGACAATAACTTACCACTGCAGATGGCACTTCAGTCTCCTCCTCCTCTTCACCATCTATATCAGCAGCAGAGTCCCAGTCAAGGTTAAGTCTTTTAGCAGCTGCCTCAGGATCGATACCAGTATCAGTGGCCTTTGCATAGACAGATTTCCCAAGTTTGCTCTTCCCTTTCGGAGCTTCTACCTGCTCGAAGGATTTGAAAATTAAACTCAAAGGAGTACAGTTTTACTTAAAATGTTCAGCAATGAGAGAAAATAGCGCAGCAATTTAAGAAAATGTTGAAAGCTGAAAATCAAACTAAATAAAACGAAGGAAGTAATCAAGTACGCATGGGTGAAAGGTGTGAAACTATCCTACACTCAGGTAAAATGACATTAGTGGACTCGTGCTGGTAATCTAGTGGGGAGGAAGGAGAAGAATTGAGTGTTTGTTACTACCTCAAGGTCCGGCCATTCTGCCATCTCCTTGGCAAGCAACTGAAGTGCAACACGATTCTCTGGAATCTGTCCTTCATAAACCTATATAAACAGGCTGCATTTTAGTGGCTCGGTTTTTTGCAAGAACTTAGATCTTCATCCCTGTGTAATTTGATCAGTTAGCAGCCAACAGCCAACCACAGGTGTCACTCATGTGAAGTGCCACAATTGTATTTAGCAGTTTGAAGGCGAAGAACATGTCAAAATAATATTTTTATAAATTGGAACTTCATAAAACTCAACATGAGATTTTTGCTGAGACAATGAATGTGGACTTTGTAACAGACTAGTCACTATTTCCATATGAACATGTTTTATTTGTGGGCAGGAATAGAGATCATATTGCAACGCTCACATGCAAGTAATTCTATGAAAGTATAAATTTGACCAGATTAACAGAACTTTTAAGAAAACACAGGAAAATAAAATAGAAAGGGGATTATTCATCCATGGAACATAATCATAATATGGATGCAGGTATTGTATTGCAAAATAATTTATGACAGTGCTTTAGACTACAATTCAAAATGGTATGTGGAAAGAAATACAAGATAGCTTGCATAATAGAAGGAAAGGACAAACTTCGAATGATCATTCAAATACTAACTACTTCAGGTTATGCAGCACCCCCATTTTTTTGTTCAATTTTAGCGGAGTATAACATGGCGCGTAGGATACACAGAATATTTGCTAGGTCAGAAAGACTGATAAGGAGGCAGTAACCAAGCTACACATTTGCAAACAGAAAGAACAATAATGTTAACTTCCAAGACTCCACACGATTTGAAGCATCACATTATGGATACGGTGATGTACCTCAACCAAAGCATCAGCTAACTCATCCCTGGTAATTTCATCAGGATCCTCTATACCGAGTGTCCTCTTCCTTTCTATATCTCTAGGATCCTCGATCATGATGGTTAGCTTAACCTGTGATGCAGCAACAACAATGATGCATCACAGTTTGTAGATAAGATGGAAACCCTTTTTGCATATCTAACCCCAGTGAACAAGCTTTGTGACACAATTTAGTTCACAGACCGAATAATAGAGCAACTCGCTTACCTCGCCAAAGGTCATGTCCCTGTTCTTCTCCAGCAGTTCCAGTACCTAGCAAGTAGCAACACAGCCACGCCAAAACCAAGTCAATAAGCACTAATTCCAGAGATGCAAAACGAGACAATGAAGGTTGCAAGCGGCAGAGACAAACCCTTTTGATTTCGCGGATATTCTCCAGGTCCTCCGGGCTCGCCTCTGCCTGCTCGGAGGAAACCGGTGGTCCTGGGTCTTCCTCGTCAGCCACGGTCGTCTCAGAGGTTCCAGCCTCCTCCTGGTCAAGGGAGGCAGCTGCCCCCCAGCGCCGGCTCCGGCGGAGCGACCGGCCGTTGGGGCAGCAGGGGGCATCGTGGTGGCAGCGGTGGTTGTGTGGGAAGAGAGAAATGTGAGCGCTAGGTGTTTTCGTGGCGGCCAGGAGCGGCGGATTCGCGGCGCGGTGGCGAGCCGGCGAGAGAAGGGGAGCGAGCGGTGGCGTGAGCAGCGCCATTCGGCTCCGGCCAGCAGCGGCGATGGCGGCTTATCCTTTCGGGTGGCGGCATCCCGGGGTCATGGCCGCACACGACACGGTTGAGGTTTCTCCGTGGGTCCCCGGCGACAGTAACACAACGGGCAACGGCAATGGAAGTGGAAGCTGATTTCTTGTGTGTGGATATGGGCCCTTTAATGGGCTTGTGGATCGACTCGTCTTTCTTGTGTGGTGAGAGAGCACTTGCTTGGGAGCCCATTGGATCGTTTTCCTGATTGCGAGAATTGTGTTTTCTTTTTCTTTCCCAAACTACACGCTTCATTTTAAACGTTTTATTTATCACTATGTTTGTACAGAGTGCTATTTCTTGAAGATGCAAAAAATCATAAGCTTGACTAAAGTTATACAACAAAACACTAACATTCATGGTACTAAATAAATATCATTAGTTTCTTCATTGAATATATTTTTATAGTATATCTATTATATGTCATAAATATTTGTGATCTCCTCTATAAATTTGGTCAAATATAAAATAATTTAACTCTCCAAAAATATTGAAATGACTTATAATTTAGAACAAATGGAGTAGTATATGTAGTAGCATCTTATTACCAGTTTGCACCACAGGAATAACTATAATTAGTGAACTTATGGATGAAACAATACCACTTTGTTGTACATGTTAGGGTAGGGCTTTATTTTGAACCAATATTTCAGCATATGCTTAAGAACCATTTTGCATAACACGTCGAACCATACTACATGGGAAAAGCTATCCATCACATGAGTGAGCAACCTAAAATACCATGTTTATAATGTAGCATATCTACTGACAAATGGATACAAAATGTTGGCATTGTCAGGAGATCATCGGGCAACATAAGTGAGTCTCGTGGTTGACCTACACAGAACTAAACAAATGCCAACCAGATCTGATCCCTTCCCTTTTCCAGCATTATTGGCACAAAGCAACTTCAAGCATCCATGGGACATTGTGCTTTACTGGGCGCTTGTCAAATTGCACGTCACCACCATGCCGTTATGTTCTCCACGATCTTCCAGGGAAAACAACTGCACTTGACGCAAAATGCAAGCCAAAACCGACTGCCATGCACACAGGGACGATCGGGAGGCCATCGAGTGTCTTGGCACACTCCTGTCGCGTGCAGAGGGCATGCATGCATGCGTTCTTTCCTTCTCTTTTCACTAGAGAGAAACAATGTGCCCAGTTCCTCGCACACTCCAAAACTTTCTCATCATTTCATGGAAGCTCGATTGGCCCCATTTTATGTCATGCCCGTACGACACATGTACGTACGTACGTGTCACTCGCTAGTAACTAGCGACGATGTTGTTCTGTACAGACAGGCGGCAAATACATATATGCACTTGGTTGCTTAACTGGTCAATTGCCTGTGTTAATTCATGCAAATGAAAATTTGCTGCTGCAGTCAGATGATCCAATACATGGTTTGCCTGAGATCGTAGCGTCTTGTTATTCCTGCTGCATGCAGGATGCAACTGCTGCAACGACAGAAATGCGGGTGCAGAATGGAGCCTTGGCAATAAGTGGTCAACAGTGTTGTGACCAAGAAAGCTTTTGGCGCGAAAAGGCGCATACCATTAGGTGTTGCATATCATTGTTTCGCGCCATCATTGCATGGCATCTCATAAGCTGCCAGCCATCATGGAAGCAAACTCATGCCCTTCTTTGCATGCATGCGTATATCCATCAAGGGTTTTTCTGCATTACGATGGAGCTACTACAGCTACTGGAAAGGAAACAAAGGGAAAATACAAAATCTAATTAAACATATGCGATGAAAACTCCAAACCTTAACCATAGCTTGGGAGCAGAGAGAAAGGGATGAAACAAAACGTGCGCTAGCTTCTCGTAGTAGTGCCCTTCGACCACCGATCGATCTATC
The DNA here is from genome assembly GCA_015342445.1 of Digitaria exilis. NCBI lineage: Eukaryota > Viridiplantae > Streptophyta > Magnoliopsida > Poales > Poaceae > Digitaria > Digitaria exilis. The sequence continues at coordinate 698,553 of JACEFO010000970.1, forward strand.
ATGCATGCTATGGAGACGAGAGCTAGATCGAGCTGCTACTCCAAGAACGTCTCCATCAGGTCGGAGTAGACTCCGCCGCCGCCGCCCTCGTGGTGGCCTCGGTACTCCATCCCTTGCTGCTGCTGTGGCGGCGCCGGCGCCGTGGAGCCCGACACGGACGGGGACGTCGTCGTCCCCGACGAGCTCATCCGCGCTGGCAACGTGAAGCTCCGCTTGAACTTGGTGCTCTGCGCGGCGGCGCTCTCCACCCTCCTCGCCTTGTTCGAGTGGCTCTCCAGGCTGAGGTACTCCTCCACGTTCTCCGCCCCGCCATGCCCGCCGGTCTGCGCGGCGCCCGGCGCCGCCGCCGACTTCTCGTCGTCCGCGCCGCCGAACAGCAGCTTCGCGTCGTCCGCGCGGCCGGTGAGCGCGGTGAAGAAGGACACACCGTTGGGCCAACGGATGTCGCCGTCGTGCGCCGCCTCGCCGCCGCCGGGCCCCATAGCAGGCTGGTGGTGCTCGTCCATGTGCGGAGGCTTGGCGCCGTGGTGGTGCGCAGGAGGGAGGTGGAACATGTAGGCCCCCTCGTCCTTGCCTCCGGGGAACGGCGGCATCGGGCGCCCGGCGGAAGGGTGGAACGCGGCCGCCGGGCCCGGCGGGAAGAGCGGCGACGCGCCGGTGGCCGGAGAGAGTTGATGCGGTGGCGGTGGCTGGTGGCCCGGCCAGTTGAAGAGCTGCGGCGGGGGGCGAGCGGGAGGCGCTGGCTGCTTGGTGAGAGGGAACGGCGGCGTCGGCGATGTCCCCCGTGAGGAGGAGAAGAGCTGGGAGAGGAAGAAGCCTGACTGGTAGCCAAGTGACTCGAACATGTGTCGCATACGGAGCACGAAGTGAAGGTCCTCGGGTATCTGCGCAAGCACACGCACAGAGAGACACAGGGGTTACGTTACGTTGCTGTTAGCTTCGTCGCCTACGCTTCCGTGAGACGTCCACGTCGTCACGGTCCTCGGCGACGACCAAACGAAACGACAAGCGAAAAGTCACGCGGAAGAAAAGAAACAGGTGGTGGAACAAGGGCCTTCAATTGGCACTCACAATCTTGCAGGAGCCCAGTTGCAGGAGGCCATGCCCAGCTTGGATCACAGCTATGGTCTGCATGGAAAACAAAAGAAAACCCATCGCCTTGTTTATGTTAGAGCTCTGGTTACAGACTAATTAGCAATAAGACAAATTTCGGCAGATGATCGGATGGGACTGATGCTTGCCTGGATGCCTGATGCGAACTGATCGGTCCATTCGGGAGGAAGCTGCAAAAGCAAAAGCCGAGAGAGAGAGCATAGGGTAAGATAGAGCACCGCATGCAGGAATAAAGGTTACAGCGATCGTGGCGTTAATTCTTGGTGACAGGGGGATGGGTGGCTACTCGTCGATCAGATCGAGCATCCCATTCTTCTCTTCTTTTCGGGGAGCAGATCTGATGCAAAGCCTGTGGAGCTCCCAAGTGATGTGCATACTGCATACGTGGTGTCTCTATCCTATCTATTATTACTTGCTGCTTGTTTTCGGTCGATGGGTGCAGGTTCCAAGTGAAACCTACCACACTGCCATGGTCCCGTAAACCATGGTCCATGTCCATGCCAACAGAAGAGGTACACGCCATGGCAGCCAGTTCTAGCAAGCAGAGTACACTAGCTATTTGATGAGCAGGGATGGAGCTGCCTGCCTGCTTGTTGGAAGTGGTTTTACTGTACTGTGAGCTGCTGAGCAGTGAACTGTGAACCCAAAGCAAAGGGGGCAGGCAGAGACCGCAGAAAGATGAAAGGAGGGGAGGGCGCAGAGGCACAGTTGGTGATGGTACGTACTGCATCGAAAGAGCTCTGCCAGTAGTTGGAGATGTTGGGCTCGCACTCAGAAGGTTCCTTGAAGACCCATTTGTGACATTTATCAGAGGCCACCTTTCCCATCAGTCTGCAGGACGAAGAGGGTATCAGGGTCCAAACCAAAGATCAAAACCCATCGTCTTAATATTAGCACACATCATCCATCCATGCATGCATGCATGCCCCGAAAGCTCGGTACAGCAAGAAAGCGATCAAATCAAAAGAGACCAAAACAAACACACAGACGGACGCAGAGAGAGACAGGTAACGTTATGACACGCATATGTGTCTGACCGACGATGTCCCCAGCACAGCAGACGTGTAGCATCTGGCTGTGCGCGTAGCGTAGCACAACCTGCAGGGATTTGTTAATCACGAAATTGATCGGGCAATTAACCCCACTGACGCCCGGGGATTTGTTTATGCCTCACGAGGCACCGCCCCACCCCAACCAACGTGTCCCGCACGTGACAGCGCCCCGGTCCGTAGTCCTCGCTCGCCAAAAGCGGCCTGCCCTGCAGCAACCACGACTTCAAAAAGAAAAAATGCCCGTGTCAAGCAAGCTCTCACCTACACCGCTCACATATAATTACCGCCTACCCCCCACGCGTGCTAGGGCACCTCTAGCTCCTATTTATACCACGCAGGTCAGGGTCAGGGAGGACTAAGGGTGAGTTTAGATTCACCAACTTTTCCCAAAAAACACTATTCATCCAACTTTTTCCTATTCATCCATCTCACAGAACACGTTTCCCAGCGCGACCTACAGTGTATTTTTGGGTGCTACAGTGCATTTTTCCCCTATCTAAACGGGGCCTAATTACCGCGCGGGTTAATACTTAACACTAAAACTGAAAAGCGCTCACTGCTCTCTGCGGCGTGGTAAGAATGAGACAGAACAAAGTGAAAAGATGAAAGCGCACGCACCCATCCCATCCCATCCCCGTCCCGCGCCTTCCTCTTTTCTCTCCCTCCCTATGACTCTCTCTCTTCTCCTCCGTCCAAATCAAGCTGCTGCTACCACGGCACTAATGACGGAGCTGGAGCATTAGCGTCAATCACAGTCGGCGCACAGGGCTCTCTCCAGGTTCTAATCGGAGAACAGGGGACAGCCGGGACGCGGCCGCGCGCGAATTTGCCGGGCTAATTAGAGGAGGCCAGCCGCGGCCGGTGTCCTGTCAGCCAGCTAGATTGGTAGCTTATATGGAGGCGGTCGTCGTCGTCGTCGAGCCTAGTAGCCACTAATAACCATAGCTAAGCTAAGCTAAGCTGCGGAGGACCGGGGGGAAAAAATTGCACACGCACAGCACACGACTGCCTGCACTGCACTGCACCTACCCAGTACCCACCCTTCTCCGTAGTTGTAGAGCTGGATGGACATCTTGATGAAGGCCTTGCGCACCGGGTCCTCGCCGTCGATGTCCTCCAGGCACTCCGCCACCCGCGGCCGGCAGAAGCCGTCCTCCCACATCAGCATCCTGGGTGCGTGCATGGCCGCCAGACAGTCAGGGAAGACAGCGGATTAATGGGCGGTATGTACAGGCAAGATGATTAAGCAAAGCTAAATAAGCAGGCCAATTAAGCAAGACAGAGTGATAAATACTACTAGATCACAGGCAGGTAGGCACTCACAGGCTGCCGTTGTCGTCTCCGACCTTGCACCCGTTGCCGCCGCGGCACCGCCTGCAGGCATGCAGGAGGCAGGGAAATCAGCTCAGATGGACCAAATCAAGAGATGGTCGGCCGGAGCAATAACAACCAACATAAGCAAACAAGCAATAACAGAGCAGCAGGTGGTGAAGTTGGGAGAGAGGAAGGAAGGACAAGGGACAGGAGGGGCACATACGGGCGAGGACGGATGGTCCAGAAGACGGAGTACGTCCAGTCCGAGGTGAGGCAGACGTTGCGGAGGGCCTCGTGGAGCGCCATCATCCCCGCGGCCTCTTTGCTCCGCGCGTGATCCCCCCCGCCGCCCCCAGCCGCGCCCGAGCCCACCATTCTCGCCCTCGCTTGCTCCTTCCTGCTGTGTTTCCACCGCTCTCCCTCGGACGCTAGCTAGAGAGCTAGCGTCGCGGGTAAAAGCTAGTAGCTCTCTTCTACTAACCCTGCAAGAGGCCGTGCGGTGCTATCGGCCGGCGGCTATAGCAGCTAGGCCCGCGCGCGCGGCTTCTAGCTGCTACTACCCGGCCGGTCTCCTTTTGATCGCCCCTTGCCTGGGCTTTTCTTCCCAGTCCCAGCTGACTGAGAGACCAGAGAGTGTGAGGCCGCCGAGAGCTATAGCTTGTGTAGCTTACGAGTAGCTCTCTCCGACTCTCTCTCTCTCTCCGTCTTGCTGGCTGTCTCTCTCTGATTGCTGTTTTTAACTTGGGCAGGGGGGAGGGTAAACCGAAAGGCGACGGCCTCGGCTGACTGCAGTGCAGAGGTGGACGGACGACGGAGAGGCGAGACGAGGCGATGGCTCACCTTCACCTCACGGTGCCCCATGCGTGTTTTTTTCTCGGAAAAAGTTCTTTTCACCTCCCTGTACAATGGGCTGAGTTTAAATTTTCTCCCCAGACCACGAAACTGTCTAACCAGCCTCCTTGAACTTTTGAAACCGTCTATTTCACCTCCCCGAGCTGGATATAAGCGGTTTTGAAGGCGGTTTTCTATTTTTCCATTTTTATTTATTTTAGTTGAAACTTTGAAAAATTATAATAAATAAAAGAAAAATCATAAAATCGAAAATTCAATTTTGTTGGACTCCATATAAGCATATAAACACATAAAATATATAAAATAATATACTTTAGTATAAAGTTTTTTTTATTATAGATTTAGATCTATTTTTAACTATAGTTAAATATAATAATTCATAAATACAGTTTTTATGGTACAATCATGGTAAAATTTTTATGGTGAGATAATTATTGTATACTTCAATAGTATTAAGAATTTATACTCATTAGATCTTGTATAAATTATTTAAAGATTTATTTAGGGCAAAATATACTCTAAATAAATCTAAAACCAAGTTATAAATGTTCTAGTGAGTATAAAATTTTTAATATAGTTGAATCATACAATAACTAGGCTACCATAAAAATTTTACCATGATTGGACCATAAAAAATGCATTTATGAATTATTATATTTAACTATAGTAAAAAATAGATCTAAATCTATAGTAAAACATTTAATACTAAAGTATATTATATTATATATTTTATGTGTTTATATACTTATATGGAGTCCAACAAAATTGAATTTTAGATTTTATGATTTTTTTTAGATTTATTATGATTTTTCAAAGTTTCAGTCAAAATAAATAAAATCAGAAAAATAGAAATCGCCTTCAAAACCGCTTATATCCGGCTCGGGGAGGTGAAATAGACGGTTTCAAAAGTTCAAGGGGGCTGGTTAGACGGTTTTGTGGTCTGGGGAGAAAATTTAAAGGTAAAAAGGACTTTTTCCTTTTTTTCTCCACTCTGAGAATTGGGGGCCCAGAGGAGTTGGCAGCGCCAAAAGTAAAAGCGGCCCGGCCGGGTCCCCCATCCCCTTCTTCTACGGCCAGCTTTATTTTGCTCTCTCTGCCGCTTACCCATGCCACGCTGCAGCGCCCCAAGCAGCATCCTCGATCGCAGCCGGACCTGACCTCCTCGGGGACTATTGTGCGGTGCGCCGAGACAGAGCCCCCTCCGGCCCGGTCCAGGGCCTGGACGAAGCGCCAGCGCGGGAATTTCCAGGCACAAATATACATTGCACCTCTTTTTTTTTTTTATCTTCATTGCACCTCTTTCTAGAAATGGTCTGATACAAACTCTTCCAAATGCATCTAAATTTTTAGATCAATGCCCTGCATTCCTTGTATAATAAAATGGTTTTATAGGTGTCTTTGTTAGAAATGTTTGTATGCTCTGGAGAGCGGCTGGTTTGTCCGTCCCAGGTCTTGTTTAGTTCGGAAAGTTGGAGTCAAATTGGTGCACTGGGAAGCGTGTCCTGTGAGAGAGTGTACGGATCTCAATATGTCAAGTTGGTGGTAAATTAGGAAACTAAACAAGGTCTGGAGTCTGTACTTGGCTACTTGCTGTGTGCCACACGCATAAATGGCAAACTAGGAGGGGTGAAAGAGACACAAAAATTTCATAGTGCACTACTACTACACACGTACCCTCAAGCTCCTTCATCAGTGCCGTTACAGGAGCTTGTTATTTCGCTTGTGCTATATATACACGGCACGCCTATACTCTAGCATCCCCGGGCCAGGAGCATGCAGCTGGGCGGCACCATGAGCAAACAGACATCTGTTCATATGGGTCACGGCTAATAAATCACCCAAGGGAGTATTTCCATCAAACCTCTTGAGGAATCTAGTGTGCAAGCGTGTCATACTGCCATGCGTACGTGATGTACAAACATAATGTTGATCGCAAGATGCAAAGCTGCGTCCGTCGCCAGTCTCAACGTAACTAACAGCGGTGGAGACGGAATGGGCCGTGCATGCATGCTCTTCTCAGTAACGAAAAGCTTAACTGTGTGTCAAGGAGCCGCAAGCGACAGCGGTAGTGTCAGTGACTAGGGTCAAAAGTGTCATCAGTCGCACATAATGCCTGCGCATCTAAAGTCGTAGCTTTGCATCGACCACACGCACCAGCTTTTCTCGTCCCAGCTCTGAGTCTCTGACCAGTGCTATGCTAAAGTACTCTATTCACCTCCTAAGAGGTAAAATCTTAAATGAATCTTAGCCATCAATTTTTAAAATAAATAAAACATTTTATAAGAGAGAAAAGAAAAAAAATCATGCAACATATATCTTCTTCCTTAACTTTTTTTTTAACAAAATATCTCCTTCCTTAACTGGTGTGCATGTGTCGCCCCTGCTCACCAGCGTCCGTGCTGAGCGTTGTGAACTTGTGACCCCTGCCGCACATCTATTGGCATGCATTGCATCAGGCTGCCACGAGTTGTTGCAGTCACCAGCACGGCTGCACGACCATCATCCCTAGGGTGCATAGCATGTTGTAGCATCAGGTGAGGAAGCTTGTGATTTATGGAATTAGGTTTCAAAATTTTTTGTACGAACATGGATTTAATTTTGTGATTTGTTGTCACATTTTTTTCTTCTAAAAGTTCTCTTGTCATGTGAACATGATATAAGAAGAGAAAAAGGAACGGTCAAAATCCATGATACATTTAGAGACCGTGTCACGTTCACCATCATGTCATGTTCCCAAATGTCACGTGAACGTGAACATGTAGAGACCATGATGCAGTCTAAATCTATGATACAAAAGGAAAAGAGAAAAGTTAAATCTAACTCAATCAAATTAGATCTAATAATAAGATATATTCTCATATTTAAAAATATAAATAATAAACATTAAACCTATTACCTAGGAGGAGGTAATATGTTCTCAAACTTTCCTTCATAGACATTTGGGAGTACCTTAGCAAAAGCCCTCCGACCAAGTGACCATGGTCAAGAAGCTGCGTCCATGTGGCTAGGAAAAGAACTGCGACTCCATATACGTAGTATTAGCCCTGTGAACAAAGGAGGACTTGCTGTTCTACGTCTCCACTCCGTTCTCCATATAGACTGCTCGTGGAAATCGGGAGGGTTTCTTCAAAACTTCCATTGAGAAACAACTAGGACGGTGCGGTAGGTGTTGCCTGTCGGAGGCTCTCTTCTCGCCCATTCCGTTAAACCTAACGCGATGTCTAGAGAAGGGTGCGAGCGTGGATTTGGAGGCGCGAGATGTCTAGGATGAAGGCCCTGTTTAGATGAGTTGGTGAAAGTTGGCGAAATGTCATGTCCATCCTTTTGACACTAATTAGGAGTACTAAATATAGACTAATTATAAAACTAATTACACAGATGGACTCTACATCGTAAGACGAATCTATTAAGCCTAATATGTGCCGTCATTAGTGCATTTTTAATGACGGGTTACTGTAGCACGACAGTGTCTAATGACGAATTAATTAGGCTTAATAGATTCGTCTCACGATGTGGAGTCCATCTATGTAATTAGTTTATTTTTATACCTATGTTTAATACTCCTAATTAGTGTCCAAACATTCGATGTGACAAGTTGGCAAAATAAGTTGGCGAAAGTTGGCGATCTAAACAAGGCCGAACTCTCGGGGTACGAGTATAAAATTGATGGCAGAGATACCCTGTCTCTCAAGTGGCAGGGGCAATCCGTTGCAATTTCTTTTTCGAGACAGGATTAGTGGTGCTAATAAGAGCATCCACAATGGACTATAATCAATTTAAGTCGGTTTGAAACTTCATGTTACGGTGAAAGTTCGATTCACATTGGAGGTTCAACAATAACGTGGAATCAAATTTAAATGCCATCTCGATAAACATGGTACTAAAGTTGACGATTATATACTCTCTTCGATTGCCTATATAGCTCAATTTAGACTTCTCTAAATTCTAAAAATACAAATTATTCTCATAGCATCCAAACGTCAATGTTTCTGCTTTGGCAAATTCCAGTGCACAACAAGATCACTTGTTGTATCTAAAGCCGCCACGGCTAGAAATGAGTTAAAATTGGCGTGTAGAGATAACAGCTCGAATATCTAATATCTTCTTGGTATTTCTTAGACCAGATCCAGTGATAATAGTTCAGCTATCTGAGGGAGATCGACCTCATCTCTTTGTTAAGATACAACAAATAAAGGATGGTAAAGGTTGAAAGTGAAAAGTTATATTATCTCTTCATATAGAGATAAACTATACGTAAGATATGAGGTTTATGGGGGCCATACGTACTTCTTGTCTCTTGGGACCCACAACAATGGTATGTTAAAGTTAGGCTAGTCTTAATGGAGGGTTTCATGGGAGTTTTATGGGCATTAAATTCACTGCCACATCAGCAGTTTTGCTGACATGACAGGACAATTAATAATGGGGTTTCATGGGATGTGAGGGGAGTTTCATCACCATAAAACTCGTGTGGCACAGTTACCTAGTTTCCAGTCTAGGTAACTGTGTCCATGAAACCCCCATTGAGACTAGCCTTAAACCATCGGAGACCGAATCTTTTAGGCCACCTTCGGCAGTGCCAAATTAAGTAACTATAAGATTCGAACATCATAAATTGATTATACATGGTGGAGATAATAAATGAAGAGAGGGAAAACATAGCTATTTGTTCATTGATAGCACACTTCAAAAGGCAGATAGCATTCAGCATCCCTATTACATGTGGATCAGTATTAGTTTTCAGATCACACCATTTTTAGACCATTGGAGAAGCCATCCACACATCCATTATTTGACTTAACTATTTCATAGGTAACTTAAAAATTGTTCCATTATGTCTACTATAAAGCATAACCAAGGCGTTTGGTTTTGGTGTGTCAGACTGTCAGTATTGGATTTTATGCTAGAGTTGCATCTTCGTGGAAATAAAGTTTTACAGTATCATATCTCATCCTTTGCCCCCATCAAATAGATGGCATCAAAATCATTTACATCATATTATCTGTTGAGGTAAGCCATATATGGTTTTTGAGCTTGACCATCTACTATGTGTGAAGATGGAACAAACTAGATACGAAGAAAGATATAGGAAAAAATTCATGTTTTTCAAGATAAATGGTCATATTACTAGAATTCATGATAATTTCATGTTTTTTTACTTTGATATGTCAACATTTTTTAATATAAATGCCTAGGGCACGCCTAGGTGATAGGTGAAACCCAACCGTGATATATAACGAGTCTCTAACACGTCAAATTTGATTTCTACTAATATAAGGTTTGCCTCACAGGGCTCCAATTTAGCATTCACTAGAAAAATGTTGCGCCGTTGGCGCTCCCCGAGAGACCCGTCACAGATGTATATATTTGTACTTATGAAATTTTATCATAGGCTTGGTCAAATGTGGTCCATAGAGATATGTGTATGGAACGTCCGAGAGACCCGGCACAAATGTATATCGAGGAAATTGTAATAGGTGTGCGGTGTATGAATGTGCGAGGCAATTTAACCCGTCATCGATGTACATTAAGCGGGTTGATTTCGCAATTTGAGGAGCCTAGGGGCTATTTTGAAAAATTCCATGGACTGTGTATTGATTTCATCGAAGTTTGGGGTCTTTTTTTAGCCATGTGTTCGTGGCTGTCGAATCGGCCAATTCGACGGTCAAATTTCCATCAATAGAGTACGTGTCAAATTCGTTAAAATTTGGGGGGACTTTTGTAAGATTGATATTTACAAAGCATAGGGGTTCTTTTGGAAAGTTTCATAGACTACGGTTAATTTCAAGGAAGTTCGTGGTTTTTTAAAAGTCTAGGGGCTCTTTTCAAAAATTCCATGGACTGCGGGTTGATTTCACTGAAGTTTGAGAGGTTTTTTTTAAATCATAGGGGCTCTTTTGTAAAATTATATGGAATGTGGGTTGATTTAAATGAAGTTTGGGGGTTTATGAAAAGTGTAGGGACACTTTTGTAAAATTCCATGAACTGCAGGTTGATTTCACCGAAGTTTGGGGTGTTTTTTAAAGCCTGGGGGCTCGTTCGTCAAATTACATGGACTATACGGGTTGATTTCATTGAAGTTTGGGTTTTTTTGAAAGCATGGGGTCTCTTTTGCAAAGTTTATGGTGTTTTTGAAAACCATAGGGACTATTTTGAAAAATTTTGTAGACTATGATTTGATTCTATTAAAGTTCAGGGGTATTTTTAAAAAATTTACGCCCCATCTATTCCTGGCCGTCAGATCGGCCGATCCGACGGCCGAGGAATTGTGGCCGACGTGGCCACCCTCCAGGGAATGCACCGAATTAGTATAAAGAGATGCTTTATGGTAGTCACATGTTTCAAACTTAAACTGACATTTGTTACTCGTATGGTTCTAACACCTAATTATAAATGTTGATACGACGGACGCTACTGATCTGGAAAACGCTTTTCGCTGGAGCGCCTTTGTACACTGAAACTAACTAGAACTAACATAGTCATAGTCAACACATCATTTTTTTAAAAAAAATATAAGTGCAGTAAATTGATAGCAAGTGAAACTAAAAGCTTACGTTAACTGGTACGTTAGATATGAATTATACCGTGATAAACTAAGTGCAACGTTACTATGGGCTTGTCAGCTTCGCGTGAAGGCTGATGATTATGAAGTGTGCTTGTAAAAATAAAGCCTGATTAGGACATTGCTCTTGCTATGACTTTAGCTAGGTCAGGGATGCTACGTGCGCACGTGCGTGGCAGCTGAGGAGCAGGTGACTCGTCAGTCGGCACCCGTAAACAATTGGTGGCCGTACTAATGGTGGGCTTAATGAAAGTTACTTTGACATTAGCAGCAAGGATGATCCTGTACAACTGGAAAGATTATCCTTTGATTCCTTTCAAAATTTCCTCAAGCTAGTTGATTGAGCCCCTAAGGAAACTTAATTGTATACTTGTCTCGACTCTCGAGTATATTTTGAATCGTATTTTTTTCTTGATTTTCTTTGTCAATTTTATTTGAAAGCCCGTGTCCATAGTTTATTTTGCGAGTCACTGAGTTTTAATTAGGCCTTATCTTTGAGATGGTTGGAGAAGATTTTGACCTTTGTAGGGAATCAACCTCTCTTAGTCAATACTAACATTGTTCAATTTCTTTTGCAACAAACTGATCATTTAGTTATTTTGATGTGGGCAACGTATCAGGTGCAAACCAACTTCTCCGTGCAAACTATACAAATCTCAATCTGCACCAAATGAGCTTGATCTAATGTGACCTCGTGTTCTCGTAGAAGAAACCAGCTGAACTATAGTGATCCTAGATGGACTAGGTAACAAAGCACCATGAAAAGCCTATAAATTTGTTTTAATACTGGATTTCGCCCGTGTAAGCTATGTGATTAAAGAGTACAAGCCACAAGTTGCGAATTGCAGCGAAGCGAATCCTCAATGGCTAGAGAGATGTAGACGTTGGCGCACGGATCGCGGGGAAGGTGTCCCCCTCTGTCCGTGACACACGCTGCTTAAACTAATTGTCCACCGCCTCCGCTTTGACGGCCTGCCTGCAACCCTCTGACCAACATGGGATTCCCTGTGGCCATTTCTCACTTCTCAGGTTTCTAGCCTGCTGCGAGGCTCCAACTTCGCCACCCCTTTCTTTCCCTTCACTGATTTCTGAGCCAAACGTGAAAATCGTAGGCTTGGATTTTCCTCCGAACGTGAAAATCGTAGATGTTGGCATTAAAAATCGTAGATGTTGGGATATTTGTGATCGTGATTATAGCCAAGCAGCCATTTGTCAGCGCGCGGAGAATCCAGCTGACAACTTTGTGGCCAGCAACCAACGTTAGAGGTGCCAAACTACCAATGTCGTCATCCGGACCCCATTCGAATGTAATTGCCGTTGTCAAATTTATTGTCATACAACAATTATTCACGTGGAAAAATGGCTTTTATATATACCGGTTCCATGATGTTCATGACACGTTTAAACTAAACAGAGAGAGAGAACGTTACTGCACAAATGAACTCCTCGTTCGTCACCATGACGATAAAGAATATGCGCAGCACCACTTGGTTAACTTTGGGAGTGGGACGACACGCTTATAAAAGTCCGACCCCCCATACGACGGCTTCAAAAATTTTTTTAAGGCCAAATTTCTAACTTTTTACTATTCATTTCAATTTTTACTATTTATTTCAACTTTTCATTATTCCTCTCTTCCAAAACACGTTTCCAAATGCTACAGTGCTTTTCTGATACTATAGTGTTTTTTTCTACAATTTAAACACACCTTTGAGGATGAAAGAGAGCTTTATTAATTAAGTAGAGAGGTTACGGTTACCGTCATTGACGATATCACGATAACAGGCTTGACGCACGCAGACGCTGCCCCTAACTAAATTGCCAAATGTGTGTGTTCTCGTAAGACGGGCTAACTCATTTGTAACTAAGCTTCGCTCTCTCTTTTCCTAAACTACTTTCCATTCCCTGAGCACCTGAGCATGTTCATCAATCGCCTCCGCTACAAGGAAATTGATCGCCGATCTGCATCGCCCGCATCACCCTAGCGCAATTGTTAGCCATCGCATAGTTAAACTTCAAAAGTAAAACATGAAAAGAAACTTGCCAACTTTTCTTAAGCATACAAAATGAGCACCAGAATGAATAACCAACGATCCACCCAGTTAACTAGAGGTCAGGCTACCGAGCACATTGGACGCCCACACATGAACTACACAAGATAGGTGGTCTGTCGCAGGAGTCGAAGCCAAAGACGATGGTAGGCAATGCCCAAGTCGCGATAATAAGCATGAACAGATGTACGAAATTTTTCTACATGAGAAAGAGACAGAATCCTAACTTTAAGCTGACCTCATTTTCTTATAAATGGGCCTTTCAAATTTGGAATTATTATTAGTTGGCTAAGTCCATATAACTCCAACACTATTACGACCTTAAAACGCAAAGATGAGCTGCCCCTAACGTGATGCGTCAATGCAAAAACCCATTAGATGGCCACGGGCGGCGTTGATGCACTTCGATTTCTAGCCTGAACACAACTGTCGAAGCCGCCCGGCCAGTTCGATTGAGCACTTGAGGCCCATCAAGGGAGAACAACATGTTGGCCCATTTAAATAAGCCCAAATTATTAGCTTAAAAGGCTCCTGAGCCAGCCCAGTCTTCCCTGCATCTCAAAAAAATAGCCCAGTCCGAGGACCATCTGAATGAAACCGTGAATTAGACAGGCTGCCAAATATATAGGCTGTGTTCAGATTGGAAGTAAAAAGTACTTTTTATAGATGAATAGTGTACTGGGAAGCGTGTTCTGTGAGTGGAATGAATAGAAAAAACTTGTTGGAAAAGTACTTTTTCCTTTCCTCGAATCTGAACACAGCCATAGACACGAGTCAACTGAAGGAAAATTTCGCTTCAAGGACAGGCTGAATAGCACTCCAGTTGAGAGGGGTCCTTCGTTTTTAACGCACACTGCTCTAGCTGTACGATCATTACGTATGTTGGGTTTCCGCTTCTCCAATTGATATCCAGGTTACTGCGTTTCATGGCAGTTCCAGACAGTGCATGCTTCCTAGCCACGTTGGCCCTGACAGAACCATAACGCAAAAAAGATACTTCGCCCAGGCTAAACGCAAGATCGGCAACGGAGCAACCTCCTGGAACGCACTTCATACACCCAGCTAGAATATTTACAAAAGCGTTTGACCAGTGTGCATTTCGTCTCGCACGGACGGGGCTATTTGCCATTTTCAAACATACCATTACCATGTCGCGTAGGCTGCGGCAGCGTGACCGCATCCATCCCCATGTGCATGTGGTAATGCCCGGGCGTGCGCCAGGGCCAAAAAGTACAGCCGCCTGGGCACGCACACGAGCGTACGAGACGCGACTACCGCACGAGAGCCCCCTCGCGGCGCGCCGTAGGTGGAGGTGGAGGAGGCCACCAATGCCGGAGGCACTGCTGCCTTTTTTACACCCGCGCTAAACGCCACCACCCAACTGCGGTGAAACAGGCATCCACGACTCCAGCACGGCAGCACCCACCATTACCGACGACACAGGGCACCGGAAATGGCGCAATGCTTACTCGCTTTACTAGAACGAAAACAAAGGAGCCAGCCCAACAAAGACCGGTCTCATCTTTCCTTAAATAGGTATGTACAACTTGCCGGACCAGCGCTCGCTACTCCCCTCGGCCCTCGCCTGCCGTCAACTCATCAAGAGCTCTGGCCCTGCAGCGTCGCTACACTCTGCAACTGCCGGTGACATCAGCACGACGGCGCCTCGTTGAGGTCGAACGGGAGTCCGCCTGGCCTCTGCCCCGTGCCGAGCTCCAGCGCCGTTGACGGCGGGTGTGCGGCCGCAGCCTGCGTCGTGGCAGGAGCAGCCACGCCATGGACCACCACCGGGGCCTGCAAATAGACGAAATGCCACGGGGAAGGGCAGGCGAGGTCGACGGAGCCGAACGGCACGGCCTGCGGCGCCAGGTGGAGGCGTTGGTGGTGGCCGGCGGCGTGGTCGGGGAAGTTGGTCTTGGCCTTGGCGCCGCGGAGGGTGCGCGCGGCGCGGTCGTAGGCGAGGGCGGCCTCCACGGGGGTGTCGAACGTGCCCAGCCACACCCGCGTCTTCTTCCACGGGTCACGGATCTCGGCCGCGTACCTGCCCCACGGCCGCTTCCTCACGCCCCGGTAGTGCGCAGCGTCGTCGCCGCCGCCCCTTGCTCCGTCGGCAGATGCGCCATGGCTCATCACTGCCCTTAACATGGGATCCATCAGGGCTCTAAAGGGAGGTGTAGGGTTTGGTGGGTGCGGGCGTGCGTGCGGCAACGTTACCGGGGTCTTTCTTTGCCACAACGCGAAGGCCGTAGGGAGAAGAGCAGAGTAGGCTGGGCCTTTTGTGCGCGCGCGATGGTTATCCGGCTTCGTCAAATGGGGCGAGGTGGTGTAACCGTACACGTAGACAGAGGACAGAGGAGGGTTGGGTTGGAGACGGGGGCGCTGGACGTGGCAGGAGGGAGCACGGCACAGCCGCCGCGAGATTTTGACGTGTCGCCGGGGACCACTAGTCCTGTCCACCAGTAACGATGTGCGCACACCGCCTCCATTCCCATGTGAACTCGCGCGTCCGGCATGAGCATGACGCCAGCTCCATACCACTGTGCGCTCCGACCCGCGCAATCCCCCTGCAGTCTCCACAGTCCACACCGAACCACGGTGTGGCGTCTGCCATCCGTCGTGGGAGACTGGAGAGAGCGGCGCGGCGCCGAACGCAGAAGTGCAACTTTTCCACGCCGTCGGGTGCGAGCGGCGGCTGGGGCCCACAAGTCAGAGGAACCTGCCTGCATGCGCGTCCTAGTGTCGTCTGCTTTTCCCTCGGACTGTTTTGTCGTCTACCCGCCGCGAGCAATAAAGGTTGGCGGCGACAGGACCCGATACGAGTCGCGCGCACGCAAACTGACGATTTCCTGTGGGGCTAGTACAGAGCCGTCCCTCCCTGTCAGCTAGACAGACATGGGGGGATGGACCCTGCGCCCATAGTTATTTGAACCGGACCGAACCGGCCGGTTCGACCGGTAAATGACAGAACCAAAGCCTTCACGGTCCGGTTCGTTTAAAAGATCGCTTGTGCAATCGAACCGGTGAAAACCTGTTGAACCGGTCGGTTTTCTATGGAACCGGTGAACAGGCCGGTTCCATACGAACCGGACTGGTTTTGATTTTTACCAATATCAACCCTCAATCGATTCAAAACAACAGCCTCCGCACAAGGGTAGAATCGGAAATACTTAGTTTTCCTCACGTTTTAGGGCTACAGGTCGCAGTGGGGAGGGAAAAAGACTCACTGCTTCATCCCTATTCCGTTCGTGGCGGCGGCGGCACATCTGAGACGAGCGGCGGAGGCGGGCAGGCGCACAGTTCCACCTCAGCCGGCTTGGCGGCGCTTCCTTTTGCTCGTCCTTCGCCGTGGAAGGCACGGGGGCGAGCGGCCTGGAAGCCAGCAATGTACTCCACGGACCACGGTCCACGCCTCCTGTTGTACGCCTGTACGTCCTGCCGTCTAGCACTCCAGCCACCTCCCATCTCGTCGCCGTCAGCTTGTCCTCATCGATTCTCCCTGCATGCCCAGCGCTCACAAGGAAGCGAGGCCAACAATACATGGCCAATGGTCTGTATCTGTTCCAGGGCATCCAGGCTCCAATTATTTTTGTCGTGTACTGATTAGATTTATGTTGTGTACTGATTAGAGTCCATTCTTGCTGTTCAGTTCTAATGTTGCCATAGAACTATAGAAGAAGAAGTCTGGGATCCATTTTACTAGTAATTGAGTTGTCAAATTATAACTTTGCTAATGAACTTGTCGCAGCTGATTTGTTTGGCACTGTGATTAGCTCGTCATGTATCTGACTGTCTGTCCTATTTGTCATTGTTTTTAAGCTTGTTGATTGAATGCTAAAGCAGAATTATGTTACTTATGACCATATTTTTTCTATTATGATAACAACGTGTGTTGGTAAATATTAATTATCACATATATATAGGACCGGTTCATAGTATTTGTAACCGGTTCACTTCAACGGTTCAAAGTTATCGAACCGGCGATTCAACCGGTTCACAACGGTTGAACTAATGAACCATTGAACCGAAGCCCTCACCGGTTCGATGACTGGTCCGATCCCAATAACTGCCTGCGCCCCCACCGTGGGAAGGCGTGGGTGTCGCGCATCACCGCTCATCAAGGGGAACGGGGCCCTGGCTGGCAAGGCGATGGATGGAGAGGGGCCAGTCATCAAGTACAGTAGGTGCGTGTGTTACGGCGTTTCGTGATGCGAAACGTGGGAACTGCTGGCGCCCGGACGTCCGGGCGCAGCGACGGACGGTGTTGCACCGGAATGTTTCATGTAACATTACGGTGTTTTTTGAAATATACAGTCAAATATCATGCACTACAACAATGACGAAGGGAAGTTTGAAACATACAGGAGATATGCAACATTAGCCGATGGAAATTTAAAACATTTAAACAAGTCGCAAAACACGGATGCAACAAAAGCTCTGTGACGGTTGAAATAATGAAACATTATGGTGATTTTCCAAACATGCAGTCGAAAGTATTTTTGAACAAAATCTCCACATCCGATATTTCTTAAACAACGTGGTGAAATATTTGTAACATTGCAACATGAAACATCGGAACATTGCAACATTTAGGAGAAACAAGAAGGAAAGATTACAACATTTAGGAGAAACGGAAAAAAAAACATTGCAACATCCAGGAGAAACAAGGGGCTTTGCAACATTCGAGATAAACGGGGGACATTGCACATTCAGGAGAACGAGGGACATTGCAACATCCACGAGACATTCACAGGAGAAATGAGGACAACAAAAATCATCAATAATGATCGGTTGAGTTTGAGCATGTATAGATGCACTGAAACACAAATACTGCCACACGAAAAATCAATGGATGAAACACCAAAACTCAATTGTTGCATAGTTTATCCAACTAAAAAAAAGCAAGCATGCAACATCACAAGATGCATACATCTGCAACATTCATATACATCTAGAATTCTGCAACATACACAATATTCCACTGCAACGTAATAGGGTACCTAATGCAACATGGACTTCGATGACTCAATAAGCACAAAAAAGAAGCATTTTCCAAAGCTTGGCTAGTATAGTGGCGGCCAGAAATCCAGTGATTGATAGCAGTAGGATATCCAAAGCCCGAAGTGGAGTTGTGGGGCTTCAAGCTGGGAACTGGGAGGATAGGGGAGCTATTGTTGCAGTCGATTTGATTTTCATTGAGGGGGCATGACTTAATTAGGCAGGGAGTAGAGCTTTGCCCAACGGTGACAATGGCGGCTTGACTGGCCACGTGATCTGAAATTACCAGCGAAGGGAAGCTCGTCAAGGGCTCGATTTGCTGGAGGGAGTAGTGTAGGAGGTAGAGATGGTCTGGACAAAGGGGATTTGGAAACGGTGAAGCGCTGGACAAGGATTTTGGCCAATGGCTGATGGTGGTGTCCGTGGAGAAGAAAGAGGAAGAGAGAGAACAGGCCAACAGAAAATTTCGTGGGAGACTAGGATGCACGGACGTGCAGCAATATTTTCTTTAGTTAAATATATAAATACCAGTGTCCCTCGGCGTCCGATATTTCTACGAAGCATCGGACGTACGAGTCATAGGTTGTGTTTAGATGCAAAAGATCTTTTGCACTTACTATTTATTCCCCTCACAGAACACGCATCCCTAAAAATTCCTTTTTCACCTTTCCTATTCATCCCCTCACATAACACGCATCCCAGAAACAAAAGATCTTTTACCTTCGACAACTAAACACAGCCGTAGCATCACCGTTCCGGTAACCGGGAGGCAGACACGAGTCAAGATGCACTGGGAGGTTCTGGACTTCTGGTTTGAGCGCATTGGGACAGGAGTACAGACCACCGATTGAGCTTTACTCCAACACTCACTCAATTAACATAGCGAATCAGCCTGTTTAATTATACAGATTTGCACAAAATAGTTTACACTGACAGCCATATCCTCTCACAGCCATGCTTCTCCGTACTAAACTTATATCGTACAAACAACACCAATTAAACATGTCCTCATATAACCAAGAAGTGAAAAGAAAACTAAGAGTAATGGTGCTCGCAAAGCATGTTCAAAGATAATCTTAGGACATGTTTGGATCCATATGACTAAGCTTTAGTCCTCCTTTTTAGTGTGTAAAGTTCTCAATAGGATTAAAAGGGAACTAAAGATTTTAGTCCATTAGTACCAAGAACAGGTCCAATAGCTAAGCCACCTTGTCGGCGTCCCGAGCTCCAGCTCACCCGAGCTGCCGAGCTGGATGATGGCGGGGCCCATGGTCCTTTAACGTTTCCCAGCATTTCACCGACCGAGGTGCGCTTTGGCCAAGCTCAACGCGAGCACCTAGGAGTGGTAGACCCAGCAATGCGTACTAGTGACCGCTAGGCGTACTATAGCTACCAATTTATCTCATTTCTTGTTTGGCGGTTTGCTCTCTGACTTGGGGCGTGTTTAGTTTGAGGGTGGAGAGAAAGATATTTTCAAATTTTCTATTCATTCCTCTTATAAAATATGTTTTTCAGAAAAGTTTACCTTTAATTCCCTTTAACTTTCTTATTCATCCCTCTCACATAACACGCTTCCCAGAAAAAGTTCTTTTCCTCCACTCCTAACTAAACACAGCCTTGGTTGGTTTGGACCAGAAGTAACCGAACCTCGCGGTTATTCTGCAGGTTACTCTGACCACCTGTCAACCCTCCATTAAACGTTCTCTTAGTTCCATGTGGCGTCAAAGACTGCAAGGCTCTAAGGGGCTACCAGCAACACTAGTGCGTTGGACTTGGCTCATAATACTGGCTCTAAGGAGGTGACAAAAGATGACTAAAAGTGAGTGTTCTTTCCATCACCATGCTCACCTCCCCACAAAATGTGCATAGATCATGAACACCGCTTCTGTCCCCAAACACGCATAAAGCATGAACACCATTTTATAGGCTTTAAATTGCCGACTTCAATTCCCCCCCTGTAGTCTCGCAATCCAAACAGGGTAGGACTAGATTTTAGTCAATTGACTAAATGGAGTCAAATAGACACTTAAGGGTTTAAGTTCTGGATATGACATCAAATGATTTAATTACTCACACCGTGTTGCAGCCTATCAGCCTTTGACATGGACCGAGCTATTTTCATCCCAGAGTGGGTGGGTGCAACTAGAAGCAAGCATATATGTCAAGTTCTCAACAAATAAAACTTACTATTGCAAGTTTCTAGAACCTATGGTAGTTCTCATACAATGCCTAGAAAGAATAAATACTAACACAAAATAAAAAATTTATCTGGCCTATACCCAGAACATTGTAATCATTATTGACTACGGTAGATGATGTATCTTCTATGATTCCAATAAAACTACGTTCATATGTTACTGTGAAAGCCTAAAACAACCCTTAAATTCCATGTCCAAAATCCCCGCATTTCTCATTGTAAAAAAGAATCAAAATAAGCCTCTAATCATCATCTAGATTGCCAACATGTTCTATTATAAGGAAAATGAAAAATAATACTCCATAAGTTATTACCTACAACTACTACGAACATAAGAAGTTAAGGTAACCCCTAGTTTGCATATAATTCACTATATTATATCATTATAGGTTTTAGAATCTTCACATGGCACTTTTTTTTTTAATAATATTTAGGCTTTGGTGCTCTGTTCTCATCATGGACGACGGCGAGGATGAATGGCTACATTCGTTTGTAACCACAACTGAAGGAAGTTGGTATAGCAGACTTGCAATTCTGAAAGGTTGAGCTTTTGATGACCATCCATATGAGTTTATAGCGCGGCCTCCTTTTTGTATATGTCCAATTTGTAGAATGCAAAACAGTTAAGCGAGCAATAAATCGACTAAACAGCAATTCTTCCAACAACTAAGAAAATCAACCTTATTCCATAATAAACAAAGAAAACTCTTGCGGGACAGAAGTAAAGTAAGAGAGAAAATCAAATTTGTTGCTGAACATTTGTACAAAGAGAAAACATTTGCAGATCATGAAGTGTAGGCAAGTTTGTACAAAGAGAAGACCGCCTCGTGTTCTATTTGGCAAAATTTTTTTAGGTCTTGCATTTCTTAGACAAAAACTTGTGCGATATAGCATAAATGATGTTTGCAGCTGTACCTTAATGATAGCCTTTTTACTTTCCCTTGCTGAGATAGAGTTGTTTCCATTTGGTTTGTAATCACTTCTGTATAAACGGTCCCTTGCTTCTTCTTTTCTTTTAATCAGTGCTCTTGATTATTTTTAAAAAAACTTGTGCGCCATGGAAAAACTAGTCCGTTTGTGGAGTTAACTATCTTTTGCCAGACTTGCAAAACCAATATCGGTTGAATAAAAGCGACACCGTCGGCGGACGGAGCCATACGATACGACTGCCCGTGGGCCGTGCATCTCCTCATTTTCCGCTGGCCGTCCGTCCAGCGGTCACCGGGGCTGTGTTTACATTCACAAAAACGTACTTCTTCAACAAATTTTTTATTCATCCCACTCACATAACACGCTTACTAGTGCACTGTTCATCTAGAAAAAGTATTTCTTGCTTTCAATCTTAACACAGCCCGGAATGACCCCCCGCCGCTAGCACAGACTGACCTACGGAGTACTACGCCGCGTACCAGCGCGCAGACCTGCCCACCGCTGATGTCAGGTGACCACAAAAGCCAGCGCGCCCCCGGGTACGGAGCAGGCACGCTTCCGCCGGCGGCCGCACCGTTTGAAAAGGCGGCTCCGCCGTATTCCGTGCCGCGCGGCGCCTGCCAAGACCTGCCAGCCACGCACCGTGCGGCGGCCTTTGCCGCACCTTTGGTCCGCGCCGCAGGCCACAGGCCAAAGGGTGAGCGGCCGAGCCTCGTTATCCAGCCCAGTCCAGCGCCGCAGGCCACAGCGGCGCCGTGCGGCGGAGAGCACGAATCGAATCGAAGGGGAAGCGGATCGCCGAGCGTGGCGCTGTCCCGCAAAGCGTCGATGGGGACGGGGTGGTGTGGTGTGGGTGTGGGGGGACGTCCGCCTCGGGCCACGCGCGAGTCAGTCGTCGCCGTGGGGCCCTGGCGGCGCGGCGCGGACAGAGATGCCGTGTCGCGGTGATGGGAGCAGCTCGGCCCGTGCCGCACGTGGTGGGAAAATTCGGGGGCCAGCGCGAGCGCGACGCCGCCGACGGTTTTTGACCGGATGTGTGGTCGAGGCGGTGTCACGGCGTCAGGCGGCTGCTGTGCGAGCGTGAGCTGGGCCAACTGCACTGCTGGTGCTATTAGACCCAGATGCTCGTCCTCCTGTGCGGTCGCCGTTACTGTCGCCTTCGTCTCATGGGCAGGAGATGATAAGGTCAGACCCGAGCGACGGTCACAGCTAGCGCAAATTGGAATCCAATCCTTCAGTTGTTCGCCGCTCCAGTTGTTCGGCGGAATGATCCCCTAAATTTTTTAATCATACGAAGAGTAGGCGAAGACAAGCAGTACGAATAGGTAGGTTGATTCACGAGCATGCCTTGGAGGCTTGGATATCTTCTGAGGTTCCACGTCAACGCTTTTTCTGGATGTTGTTCGTCTGACACTCCTACTCTGGTTCGGTGGCCGACAAGGCACAGCCTCACAGGTGTGCTGACACCAACGCACCGGCACCGCGGAGTGTTTCCACCACCTCTTGGCAGGTGCCCGGGCGATGAGTGGCCTTCACCGTCCGCCGCGCTCTCGTTCTGCAAAGCGCGCGAATTTGCAATTGCAGCTACTGCGGGCCAGCGGCGCAAAGGAATTCACCCCACGTCTACCTCCACGAGCAAGATCGTGATGCCCTTAGCTTGACGGTATCTGTTTGATTGGTCAGCTAACACACGCGTACAGTAGGTATAGCCGTCCCTCTCCCCACCGCCGAGCCATGATCCACGGGGATGTCCTGTGCGCCGAGCGCGAAGCATGGTACTGTGACGGTACGGACGCGTGACCCGCAGTTGCCAGAGTCCATATCGCCAACTACACTGATTTAATTAAATTCCGTAGCCCTACTTGCTCCTTGCATATTGAGTTATTGACCAATTCAATCGGCCTATAGACCCGACGTTTGCACATCAGGAAAATTTGCAGCACAAAACTCCGTATTGGATGATCTAAACAGAGGTTGCTTTTCACAATAAAACTTCTCTGCATCCCATTATCACAGATTTGAAAAAAAAAAAGAATTTCGCCCGTCGAGAACTTTGAAAAGCCTTGGCTCATCGCAGCAAGCGATACCACAAAGGCCCCCGCAACAAGGGATCACGGTTCACGGCACGGACGCCGCGCCCATAAAGCGTGTCGGTAGCGGCTGCTTGCCTGATCCTGCGTGCGCGGCGACCAATAAATTCTCTCTCCCCGGACCGGTCCCAGCCGGCCTCGACAAATCCTCGCAGGAGCCCGCGCCGAGAGAAGAGAGACTGGCGGTCCGTGGGGCCCATCACCTACAGTATTTACCAAGCAGTACGTCCTCCGCCGGGCGCGCGGCGGCAGCAGCAGGCGGCAGGCGCGCCATCGGCGCTGCCCCCACGCAAAAGGAGGCGTTTATCTACATGCATGCATGGCCATTACTTTATGGCGCCGCGCAGCGCCAGACGAGGCGTAGCGGCGGGAGGATGACTCGCGCAGGACGGTCCAGTGGTCCCCACTTACAACGACGCACGCCCACGCCCACCCGCGACCGCCTGTCCTTGCCTGACCGTGGCCCGTGGGTAATCCTCTGCGCCCGTCTCCCGCGTAGCTTCCCGTGCGGTGGCCTCGCCTTTGCTTGGATCCAAAGCTACCGAGAGCCACGCGGGGGAGCGGCAGCAGGGAGAGCCGCACCACCAGGGCCACACGGCGCAGACGAGCGCAGCGCCCTTTTCACGGTGTCCGGGCTGCTCTGCTCCTCCGCCACGCCATCCGCCGCTGCTCCGCCCGACTGGTAGTACGAGCACTTGCATGCGATGGTCCCGGGCCTGCCATCAAAGCCGATCGGTGCCCCCCTCCGTGCACGCACGTCCCAGTCAATGCCCCCACACTCCCCACCGCACCTCCGCCCTCCCCCCTCACACGTCCACATCTCCCATTACGTGCTCCATTGCTTTTCTCCGCCCGCCCCGTCGCTGATTGATTCCAACCGTGCCCTCTGCCGTGGGTTCCCTGCCGTCCAGCAAACAATTTGGTACAGAGCGCACCTCACCTATATAGGTAATTGTGATCTTTTTATATCTTGTCCAAGACTTTTCTCTAATAGTAAAACTAAAAATTCGACTTGTCAAATAGGAGACAAAATTTACAACTCATTTGTGCCGAAAATCACATGAAACGTATTTAATCCAAACCACGGCCTATTAACACTAGTGTGATATTATAAGGTAAAGCGCATCTTAAAAATTATGTTATCATCTTCGTACTGTAACACGTCAATTGTGCTAGTTACGTGTTGATGCCGTAGTACAGTCGCGTAGCCGTAGCCCATAGCATGCGCCGCATAGCATAAAGAATTAGGTGCACCAAGAAAACCAAAGCATGCAGGCGGGGCAAGTAGTAAAACGACGGAAAGCGGCAAATCTTCCGGAGGAGCGGCGCGCGGCGGGCCCCACGGCGAGGAGAAGCTGCCGCCGCGCGAATCACTGCCCCCTGATGCCGGCCCTCCCGCTGCGCCAGGCCCACAGCTGTCGGCCGAGAGAGACCACGCCCGCCCTTGTCCTCGCGCCGCATCCGCCCAGAACACGGAACACGCCACATCGCGGATCCGCCACAGCCGCCGCGAGACGCGACCGCCCACCCACCGAAAGCCGCAGAACGGGGCGCGCGCAGGGGATCCCACGCCCGGCAGCGGCGGGGCCAGCCGCCGCGCACACGTGTCGCGGAGGGCGCCCCGCCCACACGCTCACGTTATCTCAAGGTCACGAGTAGCACAACGCGCGCCGCGACTCCGTCGTACGAGCAGATCGTCGCCGGTGCGGAAAGATCCACATCCACCGCTCGAGGAGTCGTCCCGTCCACACCTGCCTCCTCGCCCGAGGCCCACGACTCCGCCCGCTCCATCCATCCTTTTCTTTCTCTTTCTCCTCCCAAAGATCTCCACGACGCCCACCCTGCTGCCGTCTCCTCGACGCTGCCAGAGGAGCTGAGCACCATGGATTTAATTAAAAATAATTTTATCGCCGCAAACTGGCTGTGGTGAGAACAATAATTACTGTCGTTATTCAGCGGGGGGAAGTACGTTAGATTGGATAACGATGCTTCTTCCTCGGCCAGCCCATCGGCGGCGGAGCACGCCGTTTCCTTCCAAATCAGACGAAACGAAAGCTTTGCCGACTCATTAAGCCATGCAGAATGAGATGCGTCACTGGCCGCACAGCAATTAATTGTCGTGTCGCCGTGACGGCAACAGAATACTGAGGGACTGTAGTTCCTGCAAACCTTGCGGCGCGAAATGGAGACCTGCGTTTCCCTAATCATGCGAGACACCTTTTCTTGAATGGAAAGATCGGAAGGAAACATCACAGCTCTTGTGGACATGCAATATGGCTCAGTTTTTTTTCTATGAATAATAATATGATATCCTCATACTATAGAATCAAATACTAGTCGTACATAATTTACTCATATCAACGCCGGCTTGATCTGTCTAGACAGACGAACAGATCTCAGATCAATTCCGTCCTCGGCGGAAAAACTATTTACACACGCTTCCTCCGTCACTCAAAGGCTGCTAAACAAAAATACAAGGCTAGAGGACAACAAAAAAACAACGGAAGTAATATCCCTTAAGGCAAAAAAGGAAAAAGAAACTACGAAGTCGTCAGCTAAAATCTCCGGTGAGCCTAGCTCTCCACCGGCGGCGGCCAGTTCAGATCCAGATCAAACGACACCTCCTTCTTTGTGGTCACAGCGGGCGGCGAAGGGGTGTGATCAACCACCGACGAGGAGTCGGAGTCGCTCTGCGGAACGGCGGCCACGGTTACCGGCGGCGGGGCGACCTTGAGCATCCGGTAGCCGGCCGCCGCGGCCGCGGCAGCCGCTGCCTGCTCGTAGTAGAAGTACGGGTGAGGGGTCGGCCGCGCGACAGGGTAGCCCTTGAACGGGAACCGCATGCCGCCGGCGGCGACCGCGTTCACGGCGGCCGCCCGGTGGAAGAGATCGAGATCGAGCGCCGGGGGAAGCGGCATGGCCTGCATCGGAGCCTGGACGCCGCAGCCGCTACCGCCGCCGCTCGAGTCCACGGTGCTGTTGCTACTGGGGCTACCGGCGCCGGCCGCGACGGGGCACTGGGACGCGAACGGGAAGTTGGTCTTGGCCTTGGCGCCGCGGAACTCGCGCGCGGCGGCGTCGTAGGCGCGGGCGGCCTCCTCGGCCGTGTCGTACGTGCCCAGCCACACCCGGCTCTTCTTGGCCGGGTCGCGGATCTCCGCGGCGTACCGACCCCACGGGCGCTTCCTCACGCCCCTGTAGTGCGCGCCCATGCCCACGCCTCCGACTCCACCGCCGACGCCGAGGCCGAGGCCGGTGGCTGGCGGCGCCGGAGACTTGTCTGCCGCCCGGGGCGCCATGGCGTACAAGTGGCGTGTGTGTGCCGTGTGCGGGTGTTCCGGTTCAGCGACGTGCTGCGGGCGAGAGGGTGTGTGTGTGTGTGGCGTCTAGGATAAGGCGAGGGGGAAGGGGGGAGCATTTATAGGCGGATGCGGGGGTTAAAAAAGGGGAGCAGGCAGGGGGAAAGACGAGCTCGAGTGGTGGAGCGGCGAGAGGGAATAAAACTCGGCGCAGTCAGCGAGCGGTTTGACTGTCCTCTCCTCGCCGCCCCCCCTCGTCTTTAGCGAGGCGGCCATTAAAATTAGGCAGCCGTTTTTCCGCTTCCGCCACCTGCCGGCCTGCGATATTACGTAGCGTATGGGAGGTGTTTCTCGGGTGGTGTTTTTTCATTAAGGTCCCTCAAGTCTGCCGGTCTTTGCGCAAAAACGGGTGGGTCTTCTTCCAATGGACACATCGGTGAACTGCTTTCATTTTTTTTAATACCTGCATTTGATGTCAATGTATCCGCATATGCTAGTTATTTGCTTATTTTCTACCTTTTACATCTAGGGCGTGTTAGATTGATTAAATTATTTGGTGACCATCTTGATAAAAAAACTACCTTAGTTATGGTATACAATTGATCGTTGTACATCTTGCAATTCCGTTTGGTTTGCTGTTGTTGAGGTAAAAAAAATCCATATGCAGCTTTAGTAAAGCTATAAGAATATATGTCCAACAAATGTTTTGTTTAGAGTAATGGTTTTGTGCCCCTCAGCACAAGTTCACGCATATTAAACACAGAACAACAACAACAATTGTATAGCCCCATATTCTTTTAAAACAACAGCAATTCCAATTTCTTCAATCACGTAATCTCGTGCATGGAATTCTTTTGGTTGAAACATTTCAATTTTTAAACCTTCTTATAAGCAAGCTTATGAAGCCTCTCAGTTTTAGTTCAAATTTAGAATGATGTTCCTAGCTCACCACAGGTAATTGGCGAGATCGCGTTGATCTCCTGTAGGGCCGGATGTCGAGCCAGCTCAACATATTCTGGCCCATTAGGATAACGAGATAGCTCGGATCGACTCGTTAACAAAACATGTAACGGCTTGGCTCTGCTCATTAAACTCGCGAGCAAGATATAAATTTGGTTGCGTCACTTAAATATAGGTATTTTGCCTCTGGCTTGCTTAGCTCACGAGCTGGCTCGAGTGAGCTCGTTAACCAAAGAATTAAAAGAAGTCGTTTATCTTGTTTAATTTTAAACCTGATCAAGCCAAATTACAAATTATCCAAGCCAGCTCATGGCTTTTGAGCTTACCGTGCAGCTCAATTCTTGCGTGTCTTTTGCCGTGAGTAATAATTTTGTACAAAGCGACAACGAAGCTGGTAGCGCCGGCGGTGGCAAGGGCACGGAAGCAAAAACCTGACGCGCCTGGGCTGGAACGAAAACTCCTATATCTCCAAAAGCGAAGCGATCAAGCGCCGAGACAGACGCGCGCAGAGGGCAAAGCCGCCGCACGCGGGGCCCACCAGGAGCGGGGACAGGAGGGAGCGGCACGCCACGCCACGCTGCGAGCGAGCGAGCGAGAGCACGTCGCGGCGCGCGCGGGCCCCGCCGCCGGGCGAGGAAGACGACGCATCACGATCCGTGCGTCCCGAGCTGGGGTCAGACGGGCAGTGCGCGCCCGGGGCGGGCGGCGTCGGCATCGGCTGCGCACGCAGCAGGCGTAAAGACACGTGGGGCCGCCACGGCCTCCACCGCCGAGCTGTCGTTGCGTCCATTCCACCCCACGCACGCCTCCCTCCCGCACGCCGTGCCGGGCTGTGCTGGTAACGGATCGTCAACTTGTGCGAGCCGCGCGCGGGAGGTGGGGAGGGGAGGAACCTTTGTCGCGCGGAAAGCTTTGGTGCCGGAAGATACGCCGCTCGCGGACAAGACTCGCTCTGGATTGGACGTGGAGCTGTGGTTATTTTTTCTCTCTCTCTCCTTGGGGGCGGAAAGGTGCGTGCTGATGGCAGGAAAGTTGGACCGAATTGCTTTGCCTTTCTATCGGATAGACGAACGGCACACGCCATGTTTGTTCGTCAGGGAACGATCGTGTGACGCCATACAACC
Organism: Digitaria exilis; assembly: GCA_015342445.1. NCBI lineage: Eukaryota > Viridiplantae > Streptophyta > Magnoliopsida > Poales > Poaceae > Digitaria > Digitaria exilis. Next base: position 727,092 of record JACEFO010000970.1, read on the forward strand.
TGAGCAAAATCTGCTCGAGTTTCTTATGGTGTGTTTAGATGGTAGAAAAAAACACTGTAGCATAAGAAAAATACTGTAGCATTCGCTGGGAAACAGTGTTTTGTGAGGAAGGAACAGTGAAAAGTTGGAATGAATAGTGAAAAGTTGAAATGAATAGTGAATAGTTGGGAATCCGAACATGGCCTTAGTTACACAAGATCGCCCGTGCGGTGCGGCAGCTAAACTTCATCTGAACCTCGAGAATGTTTGCCATGAATTTGAACAAGTGAAACGTCCTGCGAACACTGACCCTCTGGTAGAATCCGGCCGAATCTACAAATCCATCCCAGGCTTCTCAGTCCTCAGACATGATCATTTACTCCTCTTTCTAGCTAGCTCAACCCTGCTGGATTATCCAGACTCCACAGAATAAAGAAACAGCCGATCCGGCGATCCCTGTGAGTGCGACGGAGGAGCCACTACTTTTCAGCGCAACTACTACTCGTACAGATGTACGTGCCGGGCGCTCCTCGTTCTTAAGCTCAGCCTCAAGCTCTCTCGTCCGGTGAGGTCATGTCCACGGAAAACAACCAAAAAGACGACGGAGACCCGCCCGCGGCCGCGGAAGCGGTCACCCATGGAAAGCAACCACACGGACCCTCGCGGCAGATGATCACATGAGCGGCGTGGACGGACGGACGGACGGACGGACGGACGGCCCCGCGCGCTAACGGCGAGAGGCGCGGATCCGCGTGCGGCGGAAAAGGGACCGCGCGCCGCGGGTGGGCGCCACGGAAATGTCGGCATCAGCCGGGCGGGGGCGGCTCCGTCCGCGGGCGTGTTGCTTGGATCGCGGGGCCGTGGGGTGCCCACCACCCGCCACCGCCCGCCGGTCCCTTTTTATTTTTCGAGGCGATGGGCCTAGACCGACAGGTAGTATAGCAGCAGTGCAGCACACCCCACCATGGTGGCGGCACCGGCACGCGCGGTGGATCGCGTGATGCCGCGCCGCTTCCGTCACACGCTCGGGCGGCAGCGGCGGCACTGCCACTTTCCTGATGGGCCGGCCAATTGCTGGACGTATGTACGCCCGACCATGTACCAGCGCCGCTGCCGTCCATTTATGCACAGGAGAGGACCACGGACGGTTGGCTGGCACTGGCAGCTCCTTGCCGACGCGGGTACCCGGAACGGTGCTCCCTCGCGATTGATCAGAGCAGCACAACACAAGTTACGACAAGATTTTTTTTTCTTTTTTGAGCAATTTAGATTTTCTTTTTCTGATTGTCCATTTCGGCCAATAGTGGAGGGTATGTAACAAAGACTTTGATTTACATAGGTATATTATACTGTCACGGCATATGCATAATGAAGTATTTTGAAATGTTAGACTATCAATCTATGTAATGATTTTCAATCAAAAGTATGACTCACTAATGTGGTCTGTTTGTTTCCTCCTATATCATCAATCTAATTTATGGATCACTAAATAATCTAAAATAAGACATTATCTATTTGTAAACTTACTTTTTATTTATATTGACATGGTACTCTATCATATTTCCGTTGTCCTCTCTTGATTCTCTCATTAGCGCAAGTCATTTTATGATGTGTAGGATCTTCTGCGTACACTCGTAAAACTCTCTCAAATTGCAACACTCCACTTCGTTGTATCCAAATATGAACTTATTTATTAACACTCAACTTTTTTTTTTATTTCAACCTTGTTCAACCTTATTTTCTCTTAGTGAGCTTCTTTTCTTTTTCATGCTAGAAGTTTCATGAGATGAATTGGTTTATACAATACATAATATATCTACATTTAATATGTAAAACTTATGTTGCAACACTCAAAGTATTTTGGTTTTCCCTTTTTCTTCTGTACTTCCCGAACACTATACTTGCTGGAGTTTGTCAGTTGCGTCTCGTGTGTGCCATGAACCCTTGTAGCTTGAGTAGTTGAGTGTATGCCACTGGGATCTGTTTATACACTATGGTGAGTGTGTGTGCATAAATGGTACTACCATGAGCCACACGGGGGCACAGATTGTAGCAGCATATTTTTGGTTAGATTAATTTCCATACGGTTTGCTCAAAGTTTTTGCAAAAGCTTCCAGCAGCATATTTGTGATTTGCGTTTGTTTTGCTTATAATTAGGTAACTGCAGTTGGTACTCCTAATAACGCTGAAATTTGGAGGGCCAAGAGATTGTGAAGTCTGTCACGAATTCTCCAGAACGGAGGACTTGTACTCCTCTGCGGCCAGGAATCAATCGTTCGTTGGGCGGCCAGGATGCACCCCGCTCTGGGGACGCAATTATTGGGCGAGGAAATCATGGCGCCGATGCGCAGCGCAGCCGCCGGGGTGGTGGAGTTGGAGTCTCGTGGGCTGCGCCAGCTCCACGACGCCACGCCACTTGGTGTGGACGGGACGCTGATTAATCCCCCGGGCGGCACATCTGCGTTAACCAAATCCGATCTCACGCTTCCCGCACCGCACCGATACCCCCGACAGCGCCCACAAATAACGCACGCACCTGACAGCTACGTGCGGCGCGGGCCCCCACCGTCCGGCTGCACGCCACGCCACAGCTGGCGGGCGCGCCGTGCCTGCCGGCTGCCGGTGCGTAGCGCTCGTTCGTGGACCTGCACCTGTTGGCTTGGCGGAAAAAGGATTCCTCGCATACGCCGTAGAAAATGACGGGACGAGAGAGAGAGAGCCGAAAAGGAGGACGTGCGCCAAGACAGGAGGAGGAGGGGGGCCCCTGGTCCTGGCGCGGCGCCTTCTACGTGCCGTCTCTCCAAATCAGTCGTGGGGGCGTCGCGTGGGGCCCCAGCACGCGAGCGGCGCGGCGCCAAGTGGAGATACGGACGGATCGCGGATTGGGATTGCCCCGCGACGCCGGCGCCCGCCTTGTTTTTCTTTTTCTTTTGCCAGGGCGAGGAGCGATGGCGACAGGCGGCCGGGCTGGTGGGCGGGCGGCGTGGAGCGCGCGGCGCGGAGTGGGGCGGCGCGGGACACGTCTTCCGCCTCTGCCCGTGCAGCCGTGCGGCTACTGGGTCCAAGTCGTTGTCTCCGCAGCTGCGCCCGCCCCACGCCTTCCCCACTTGACGACGTCTCCCTCCCTCCACCACCACCCGCTCGATGCTGGCGTACGTGGACGCGGTTTGGCTGGCGTAACGATCTCGATCGGCATCGCGCGCGGGATCTCTCTCTCGCTCGTTCCTGGAGTTTGACGGCGGCCGGTGGTGGGGCGGGTGGTTGGGTTGGGTTGGGTTTACCCGTTCGCACGGGGCACGCACGGCTGACAAACGCATGCGCGCATCCGACCAGAATTCTCGATCTAGAGTCAGGTGCAGGATCGATTCTAGCTGCAGCTGCTAGGCACTACTAGTATGGTTTTCTACCTGACGCTCTAACAGCTGAAGCATTGGCTGCTCGTGATGGCATGCTGCTAGCAGATGTGCAGGGAAATCACAAGGCAACACTCCCAAGTGGATAATTTGATTCTTGACGACGCATTACGTTAATGTGGAGGATAGAACCCAACATTACTGGTCCACAGCATTAGTTTCAAGAGCTAGGTAGGTTATTTGATAATTTTTTAGTTTGTTGTGCCCAACAGCAAGTATTATAGGATACATCAGCATGCGAAATAGCATTCTACGTCACCCAAATCTGATGTGTATGAGTGAGAAGAGGATAGAAAGAAAGAAGCCACCGTCTCGCCAGTCGGCGGCGCATAGCGACCGTAAGCATTTTTTTTTGGTTCCACGGGCGTAAGCAAAATTCTCGGTGCACTCATTGGCTTTAGTGCCTTGCGCATGTCGGAGTAGCCCATTAATGGGCGCGCGCATTGGGTGCTCTATAGTAACCCATTTATTATCCTTGCTATAAAAGGGAAGCAAACTAAGTAGCTCGTAGCTACAGGAATATGTCAACCTTAAATGCAAGTGAGTCAATTATATCCTAGACTAATTGGGGAGGTAGATCCACATGACCGTAATACTGTAATCCCTGCAATTGTGATGTGCTAAAAAGAGAGAGATTATTAGGTTTTTTACCCTTATTGCAATGTTCAATTATGATTTTGCCCTTACTTTTTTAACTTTGGGAATTTGCATCTATTATTCACAAGTCGTTATGAATTTGCCCCTGGTAGTTGTTATGTGTTTGACTGTGGACTACCATTAATTGGGGGCAAGATCACACTGATTTGCAACAAATAAGGACAAGTTCACATTGTTAAAAAGGAAAAAGTCTGTTTTTGGCCATCGAACTATCGTGCGGGTTTGGTTTTGGCCATCGAACTTTAAAACCAGAAATCTTTGACCACCGAACTTTGTAAACCAGATAGGATTGGCCACTGGGGCTGTTTTGGCCCTATTTTCACCGGTTTTGACCGCCACACTGAGGTCGCCTGCCATGTCAGCACGCTAAGTTGGACGGGCCCACACACGTCAGTCTTCACGGGAGGAAGACCATGGCAGCGGCATCTCCACTGCAGCAGATAACAACATTTCAAATTGTCGGTGCCTGATTTGGTCGCACCGACACCAACAAGTGATTGCGGTGCTAACCACTCGTTTCCCTGATGGCGAGAGTGAGAGACGGGGTTTTATCCTGGTTCCGGCCACGGGGCCGTACGTCCAGCAGTGGTGCGATGCACTGGGTTGCGTGTTGCTCGTGGTAGGGGTTTACAAGCAAGGTGGGAGAAGGAGATGAGCTCCTAGGTCCCTGGTTATGGTCTGTGTGTGTTTGAGACTTGTGTTCTCTGCGTGTCTTGTTGCTTGCCCTTTGCATGGGCTTCCCTCCCCCTTTTATAGACCAAGGGGGCGGGGTGCGAGTACATGTGTTTGTCGTTGCGTGCACTGTTCGTCCATGCCGCGCACTGTGTGAGCGGGAATCGCGCCTTCCAACTCTGCTGACGACATGGCAGGGGCTGACGTATCATCCTTCCTTCTCGTGACAGTTCACGGCGTCGAGGGTGGTGTCTTGCGTACGGCGTTCCATGGTCTCCTTCGAGGCTGCCTTCGAGGGTGGCTGTGCGTCCATAGGGGGGTAAAGTCAGAGTTCACTGTCGCGAGTGGATTTGACCGATGTCCTCTCCGGAGAGTAGGTGATGGCGTGGGGCAGTGAGCCCTGCTTTTTGACCGCGTCGTGACGACTCTGGTGAACCGCAGTGCGTTGGGCGCTGTTCCCGTCAAGGCGGGCTCGAGCTTGGATGGCAAGCTCGAGCTCGCCGACCCTCGAACGAGACGGAAAACACCCCCTCGAGGGTAGGGGTCGTCCTCGAGGCCGCCGAGCCTCGAACGAGACGGAAAACATCCGTCTGAGGGTGGTCGCTAGCCTCGAGCTGGATGGGCGCCGAAGACTTATAGCGATGGCAGGCTTTTGCTGGGCTGTGGTGCCTGGTTGATGTCGTTGTGGGCCTTGATGCCAAGTAGTTTTGGGCCTAGATTAGGGTACCCCTTTTGTAGGTGCCCGACAGTAGCCCCCGAGCCTTCGCAGGAATGAGGTTTTCATCCTGCGAAGGTTGGTGTTCGTCGAGGCTTTCGAGGCCTTCATATCTTTGTGAGTTCCGAGAATCCGTGGGGGCGCGCTAGCGCACCCGCGGGTGTAGCCCCCGAGGCCTTGGGAGGGTGGTTGACACTCTCCCAAGGTCTCAACCTGATGTGCAAAGCATTTACTGCTTCCTCAGGTGTGGGTTCGTCCACCGCGCCTGAGGTAGGGGGGATTTCGAGCTTTCTTCGTGCCTCGCGCTCCCTGTTCGAGGGTGCTGAGGAGGAGGCGACCCGTGCTTCCCTCGGTGGGATCGAGCCACGGATGCCTGGTTGAGCTGGTAGCGGGTGGTTCGAGTGGACGTCCATGCCCCGTTCGATAAGGGTAGGCTCGTGGTCATAGGACACGCCCATAGAAGCCTTTCGCAAAAGTATGCTAGACGGGACTCGACCTCATTCGATAGAGGTCGAGGGCTCGATGCTCCCCCTCGAGGGGTCCCTCGGTCTAGGCACTCTGCCTGGCCTCGAACATAATCGGTTGGTTTCCTCGAGCGTTCGAGCTTCGAGGGTACCGTCGATTATCCCTGACTCGGTTGATCTGAGGCCCTTGTCGAAACCCTTCGTAGGCCCAAGGTTCGAACCCCTGATCAGTAGCACGATGGCTTCTTCAATTCGAGGAAGAAGCCATCGAGCGTTATTCCATGGTCCCGCTCCGCGCGGGGTATCGAGGCTTTCGAGACCTCTTTCCCTCGAATGGGTGCCCTCGAGCTTTCGAGCTTCGAGGTTCCTTCTTCGAGGGTTGGCGTTTTGAATGCGCCCTCGTTCTGCGCGAGTCATGATGACCCGTACCAAAAACTTTGCGGTTTCGTGCGATCGCGGGATCGTGGGAGAAGTGGGCGCGCTTTCTCAGGCGAGGCGTGCGGACGCAGTTTGACACGACCGCACGATCTGCCGCGCCAGACTCCTCGAAATTTACGGCGCAGTTACTCGATCGCGCGGTTGACGCGGTCCGTGCCGTTACGTCTCCCGGGGCAGGCCTAGCTGTCAGCCTAGGGGCTGTCGTGTCAAGGCCGGAGTGCTGCCGCGCCTTGCTCCACGAGAGGAGTATAAATAGCGCGGTAGCACCCATGCCAAGGGTACGCTTCCCTTAGCATTCCAGCCCTTGCCTTCAGCTCCCTTTGCCCTCAGCTTTCGCCTTCGTCTTCTTCCTTCGTCCGAGCTCTCCCCTCCGCCATGGCCCAGTTCGTCGATCCCGTGCCATGGAAGCCGTCCAACGCCACCAAGCATTGCTTGGATAGCCTTGTGGTGGTCGGGGTGCTGCCGCCCAACGTTGACGGCGAGCCGCCCGTCTGGATCTCGCCGGGGGCCGCTACGGAGCCTGACCCGCCGGCGGGCTACGTCGTCAGCTTCGCTCGTTTTCATGAGCGGGGCTTCGGCGTTCTGGTGGGGAGGTTTATGCGAGCGCCGTGCTTCCACTACAAGGTGGAGCTGCACAACTTCTCGCCCAACGCGATCTCGCAGGCGGCGGTGTTCGTCGCCGTCTGCGAGGGCTATCTGGGCATCGAGGCCCATTGGGACCTTTGGTGCCATCTCTTCATCGGCGAGCTCTTCTCGGAGAGCGTCTCCAAGGGGGTTCGTCGCCCCGTTCGCGCCGGTGGCCTGGTGCTCCAAGTCCGGAGGAGCCGCAAGGATCTCTACATCCCGAGTTCCATGGTTTCCAATAACCAAAATGAGACAAGGGATGGTTTTACCTCCGGAACGACAGAGGACATCTGCCGCCCTACACTGGCCTGCTGTTGACGCAGAAGCAGGACGACTGGCACTTCGGTGTGTCGCCGCCGTCGCGGAAGAAGAAGCTCGACCCGCTGGTCGAGGCGCTCCAACGGCTTTCGAGGCTCGGCCTCACCGCTGGTGGGGTCATCGCCAACTTCCACCGGCGGCGGGTGCTTCCCCTTATGCGACGGAGGCTCCCGTTGCACAAGATGACTCCCGACGCCGACCTCACCGGCACGGTGATGGCGGCGGAGCCATTGCCCGTTGCCACCGCCGTTCAGCGGGCGCGGCGCGCCGTCGACAAACTGCCAGACGACCCGTGGGTGGTACCGATGCGGCCCGAGGATGGCTACGTGAGCCTCGTAAGTGACCTTCGATCTTCGTTTTTGCTTTTTTGTTTTCTTCTTGTGTTTCTGACCTTGCGAATGGTGCCTCGCAGGGCGTATCGCGCAGCCAATACTCCAAGCCCCCTGTCCCTGAGGACAAGGCTGTCAACCGCGCCCTCGCCGAGAAGGCGAAGGAGGCCATGGCCCGGAGGGAGGCTCGGTCGCTGCGGAAGGATCGGAAGAGGAAGAAGCTCGAGGCGGAGAACCGCGAGCGGGCGAAGCGGGGGCTCTCGCCGCTCCCTACACCGGAATCTTCCACCGACCCCGATGGATTCGATGGAGACGGCGGGGCGAGGAGCCCATCTCCGCTCGAGCTTCGCATCGGTGGGCCTGCCCCCGCCGCGGCGTCTGGGGGCGGTGGTGAGGAGGTCGTCGACCTCGGGACACCGCCGTCGACCGCGGTGCCCTCCGTCGAGCGTCCGTCGGGGGCGGCTACGGCTGTTCCCGAGGAAACCCAGGGCCGAGGCGAGGCCCCCCCGTCGACCGTGGGGCCTACCTCTGAGGGTCCATCGGGGGCAGCACCGGCCGCCCTCGAGGAAACTCAGGGTCGAGGCGAGGCCCCCGAGCGGCCGAGCGCCGTCGAGGAGGCCCCGGCCCGTGGGGCGGAAGCGAAGGTCCCCCAAGTAGAGCCCGTCGACTCTACGAGGGGTGAGGAGGCCTCGAGGGTATCCCCTCAGGGGGAAACCGTCGCCTCCACGGGAGGCGAGGCCTCGAGGACGGCTCCCCAAGGGGAAACCGTCGCGACCACGGGAGGCGAGGTCCCGGGGGCAGCTCCCGTTCCGGCCTCGAGGCCAAAACGGAAACTCCCCTTCGTGCGGTAAGTTTTCTTTGTTGCTTGCTTGACGTTGGCGTTTCGTTTTTGTCTCTGACCGAGCTCTTTTCGTGTCGCAGTCGATCTGGGGGGCGGAGCACGCCTTCCCTCGCGCCAACCAAGGCCCTCAAGATCGGGCCTAGCTCGTCGCCGCACCCGTCCTCGCAGCTCCTGGGCCCGACGAACGAAGTCGTGCAGGACTTCGTTACGTTCTTCGACACTCAGGCGGAGCTGCAGGCCGGGCAGCAGCTGCGCGAGGAGGCGCCCCTGGTCCTCGAGGAGCCAAGGCCGCCTCAGCTCCTCGAGGGCGCGGTCGAGCCCCACGCCGAGGCAGCTCGGCCCGAGGAGGCCAACCCCGCGCCTGGGGAGGCTCTTCGCGTCGAGGAACCGTCTGCGGCGCCCGTGGAGGCGGACGCCACGGAGGTCCCCCCGCATGAGGGGGGAGAGGGACGAACCCATGGCGGCGTGTTCCCCCACCTGAAGGAGCTGGCGGAGGCTCTGGGGGTTGGAGCCCCCGTGACGCAGGGGCGCGAGAGTGGCGGGGCCGCGCCATCGACTCTCATCATGGCTCAGCCGGGGCCAGTGGCGGCCTGGTCCTACGAGGCGCATGCCCGTGGAAGCGCGGAGATGTGGCAAGCCCGCCGCGTGCTTCCCCAGCGGTTCGTCGACGAAGCCGTGGCGGAGGAGACTCTGTGGGAGGTCCAGTCGTCACACGGCTTGGATGTTCGCAGGGCGCTGCAGGATATCCTCCGTCTTCACGACGAGGCCGGCAAGGTCCACAAGGTTCGTTTCGGTGTAAGTAGCGTTTTCGCCATGTCCTATTTTTTCAAAGGAGGCTTAGCTCTTTTTTCGCAGGAGCTCCGCCAACAGGCGTTCGCGAAGAACGACCAGATCGCGGAGCTGTTGTTGGAGCTCCGCCGTTTGTCGGGGACGCTCGAGGCTCGAGAGTGCCAGCTAGACGACCTTCGAGGCGCTCGGGACCGGGCCCTCGCCCAGGGTCGAGAAAAGGGGGAGGTCATCGCTCGCCTCGAAGTCTCGGCCAGCGCCCTTCGCGAGCAGCTCGCGAACAGCAATGTCTGGCTGGAGAACGAGCGGGCTGCGCGCCGTGCGGCGGAGCTGGCGGTCGAGGAGGAGCGGCGTGTCGCGGTCGAGGCTCGAGACCGGCTCGAGCGGGAGCAAACTGCTCGGGCCACGGCGGAGCGGCAGGCTCGAGAGGCGGAGCAGCGGGCCCGAGAGGCGGAGGAGGCTCTTGAGGCTGCTCAGGAACAGGTCGAGGGTAAGCTGATTTGGCTCGAGCTCTGACCCTTTCGTTTCGTTGCTTTTTGGCTGACTTTGTTGGTGCAGCATTGAAGCAGGCGCTTCGGGCCGAGACCGAGTCGAAGGAGGCCGTGCTGGTGGCGCAGACGGAGACCCAGCGCGAGCTCGACGAGCTGGTGCAGGCAGCCTCGGCCGCCTGCAACGAGATTGCTGGTCCTGGCCTGCAGTCCGGGAGCTCCCTCGCTAGTCGCCTTTCGAGCGCTTGGGGGCCACTTCTCCTCGCGCGTGAAGGAGGCCCTTCTGCTTGGAGTTCGGAAGGCGCTTGGAGTGGTCACGACCCACTATCAAGCAGACCTCTCGAAGCTTGCCGCTGGGTACGTCATCGCCGACGACCTCAACGACGAGGAGGCGGTGGCGGCGATGGACGAAGCGGATGCTGCTGCCGATGGAACGGTGCGAGTGCTTGCCGGCCACTTCGAGGGCGTCCTCTTCCCTGGCGAGGACGGCGGCGGCTGGGACGACCTTGGCGGCGGGGATGATCCCTGAAAGTCTCGGGCCATCGAGCCCGATTGTAAAGCAGTAGTTTAGAGTTTTTAGACATTTTTAATGTAAGACTGATTCGCTCGTATCTTACTGAACATCGTTTATTTTGCTTTAAACGTGATGTTTTGCTTTTTATGCGGTGTCTTTGCGACGTGCATTAGTCCGATGCTTGTGCCTCGAGAGGAAAGCGTCGCTAGGATCGTTCGTACGTGAATGACTTAGGCGGAGGGAAGTGAGGTGTTGCCGTAGCCTCGAGGCGTAGGCGGACACTCGGCTCAGACGACCCTGGCCTTGTCCGTTTCACGCCTAGCGTGTCTCCTTCGAGGTTTCGCAAAGGAAATTTTGAAAAGCGACGATTTTTTCGAGGGTTAGCCCCCATGTAGCCCCCGAGGGAGGGATGGCTCTACCGAGGGTAGAGCCAAACCTGCCTCGAAGCCCGAAAGAAATAAAAGCTCGTTTTATTTTCTTCCAAACTGTTGGGGTAAAAATATCGACACTTGATTCAAAAAGACTTGCACAAATCTAGAGTATGTACAAAGATTTCGAGGGCCGCGGGGCCACTCTAGGGATAGAAACGACGTAGATGTTGGATGTTCCAGGCGTTCGTGAGAACGTGCCCGTCCTCGTCAGCTAGCTTGTACGTTCCGGGCTTGAGAACTTCGGCGATGATGTACGGCCCCTCCCACGGGGGTGAGAGCTTGTGCCGCCCTCGGTTGTCCTGTCGAAGCCTCAACACGAGGTCTCCTTTGCAGAGGTCTCGGTGCCGGATCCTTCGAGCTTGTTGTCGCCGCAGGCTCTGCTGGTACCTCGCCGAGTGGAGTAGAGCCACGTCTCGAGCCTCGTCGACTTGGTCGAGCGAGTCCTCTCGAGCCTGGCAATTTCGCTGCTCTTGGTACGCTCGGAGCCTAGGGGACCCATACTCCTGATCCGTAGGGAGGATGGCCTCTGCCCCAAAGACGAGGAAGTATGGGGAGAACCCTGTTGCTCTGCTTGGGGTCGTTCTCAGACTCCAAATCACCGATGGTAGCTCTTGCACCCACTTGTGTCCAAACTTCTTCAGTTTGTTGTGAATTCTGGGCTTTAGGCCTTGTAGGATCATGCCGTTGGCACGCTCTACTTGGCCGTTTGTCTGTGCGTGAGCCACTGCTGACCAATCCACTCGGATGTGGAAATCGTCACAGAACTTTAAGAACTTCTTTCCTGTGAATTGCGTACCGTTGTCGGTGATGATGGAGTTGGGAACCCCGAACCGATGGATTATGTCGGTGAAGAACAGCACCGCCTGCTCAGACTTGATTCTACTGATGGGTCGAGCTTCGATCCATTTGGAGAATTTGTCGATCGCCACCAACAGGTGCGTGAAGCCCCCGGGCGCCTTTGCCATTGGCCCGACAAGGTCGAGGCCCCATACGGCAAAAGGCCACGTAATGGGGATGGTTTGCAGCGCTTGAGCGGGTAGGTGCGTCTTGCGCGCGTAGAACTGGCACCCTTCGCAGGTTCGTACCACTTCCGTGGCGTCAGCCACGGCAGTGGGCCAGTAGAAACCTTGTCGAAAGGCATTACCCACGAGCGTGCGTGGGGCGGCGTGATGTCCGCACACGCCTGCGTGAATGTCGAGGATAAGCTCTTTTCCTTCGGGTATCGGGATGCAGCGTTGCAAGACCGCCGAGGCCCCCCGTCGGTACAGTTCCCCCTCGATGATGAGGAACCGCTTAGCTTTCCTTGCTACGCGCCTTGCCTCCGTTCGATCGTTAGGCAAGACGCGTCCGTCGAGCCAGTCGAGGTACGGGCTCCGCCAATCTCGAGGTGCCGAAACCTCGTCAATTTCCATCGCCTCCGCCTCGTCCTCATCTCCCGAGCAGGCTTCGTATCCCATAGGCTCGTCCTCGTCCGCCAAGAGCTCCGCGCTCGTGGGGTCGAGGGCGGACGTTTGAGCGTCGGGTGCGGTCGAGGCTTGGGTCGAGGCGGCGAGGGTGATCGAGGGTACGTCGATGTCCTTGGCAAAGACGTTCGGGGGAACGGTGGCTCGCCCCGACGCGATCTTCGCCAACTCATCGGCTTCCTCGTTGTACCTCCGTGCGATGTGGTGGAGCTCGAGGCCATCGAACTTGTCTTCGAGCTTGCGCACCGCCTGGCAGTACGCCGCCATTTTTTTGTCATGGCAGCTCGATTCCTTCATCACCTGATCGACGACCAGTTGTGAGTCGCCGCGAATGTCGAGGCGCTTAATGCCGAGCTCGAGTGCGATTTTCAAGCCGGCAAGGAGCGCTTCATACTCCGCCATGTTGTTGGACGCGGGAAAGTTGAGTCGCACGACATATCGAAGGTGCTCCCCGCGGGGTGAGATGAAGAGTAGGCCGGCGCCGGCGCCGGTCTTCACTACTGACCCATCGAAGTACATTTCCCAGCAGTCGAGGCTGGACTTCGAGGTGGGGAGCTGGGTGTCGGTCCACTCGGCTACGAAGTCAGCCAAAGTCTGGGACTTGATGGCTTTTCTCGGCGCGTAAGCGAGGGTCTCCCCCATCAGTTCTGTCGACCATTTCGAGATTCGTCCAGAGACCTCGCGATTCTGAATGATTTCGCCCAACGGAAAGGACGACACAACGGTCACCGGATAGGCCTCGAAATAATGTCGCAGCTGCGTCGAGCCAGTACGATGGCGTAGATCAGCTTCTGGATGTGGGGATACCTCGTCTTGGTTTCAGACAGGACCTCGCTGATGTAGTACACCGGTCGCTGGACCGGTAGAGAATGTCCTTCCTCGGTCCTTTCTACTACTATGACCGTGCTGATGACTTGAGTCGTTGCTGCGACATAGAGGAGGAGAGGTTCGCCCTCTTTCGGTGAGGTAAGGATCGGCGTGTTCGTTAACGCTGTTTTGAGTCGGTCGAGAGCTTTCTGAGCCTCCGCGGTCCAGGTGAAAAGCTCTGCCTTCCTCAAAAGTCGATACAGAGGCAACCCCTTCTCTCCGAGACGAGAGATGAAGCGGCTTAGGGACGCTAGGCATCCCATTACCCTCTGCACACCCTTTAGGTCGCGGATCGGTTCCATCTGTTGGATGGCCGTGACCTTGTCGGGGTTGGGCTCGATGCCTCGTTCAGAGACGATGAAACCTAAGAGCATTCCTCGAGCCACCCCGAAGACGCACTTTTCGGGGTTGAGTCTCACTCCGTGCGCCCTGAGGCAGCTAAACACGACCTCGAGGTCGCGTACTAGGTCGTCCGCCTTCCTGGTTTTTACGACAATGTCGTCGACATACGCTTCTACGATACGGCCTATATGATCCCCGAAGACGCGGAGCATACAGCGTTGATACGTGGCCCCGGCGTTTCGAAGGCCGAAGGGCATCGTAGCGTAGCAGTACATGCCGAAAGGGGTGATAAAGGAAGTCGCGAGCTGGTCGGACTCCTTCATCTTAATCTGATGGTAGCCGGAGTAGGCATCAAGGAAACATAAAAGTTCACATCCCGTCGTGGAATCCACAATTTGGTCTATACGTGGTAAAGGAAATGGGGCTTTTGGGCACGCTTTATTCAAGCTGGTGTAATCTACACACATCCTCCACTTCCCACTTTTCTTTTTCACTAGCACAGGATTTGCTAGCCACTCGGGATAAAACACTTCCTTGATGAATCCGGCCTCCAAAAGTTTGCGTATTTCCTCACCGATCGCCCCCGTTTCACTTCGTCGAAACGGCGGAGACATTGCTTGACCGGCTTGGAGTGGGGGCGGATATCAAGAGAGTGCTCGGCGACCTCCCTCGGAATGCCTGGCATGTCCGAGGGGCTCCACGCGAAGATGTCTGCGTGAGCGCGGAGACAGTCAACGAGCACTACTTCCTATTTGTCGCTGAGGGAAGAGCTGATCCTCAACACCTTGCCATCGGGGTTGTCGGGGTCGAGGGGAACTGTCTTGGTGTCCTCAGCGGGCGCGAAGCTCCCCTGCTGCCGTTCGTTGGCATCAGAGAGCGTGTTGACGATCGCTTCCAGATCCGCCACGAGGGTCTCATCGAGGGCGAGAGCCTCCGCGAGCTCGATGCTCTCGATGTCGCACACGTAGGCGTGCTCGACCGTCGGGCCGACCGTGATGACTCCGTGAGGCCCTGGCATCTTCATCTTGGGGTAGGTGTAGTTGGGGATGGCCATGAACTTGGCGTAGCATGGCCTTCCCAAGATGGCGTGGTAGGCTCCCTTGAAGCCCACGACCTCGAAGGTGAGCACTTCCTTGCGGAAGTTTGCCGGGGTTCCGAAGCAGACGGGCAGGTCGATCTGCCCGAGGGTTTGGACGCGCTTGCCGGGCGTGAACCCATGGAAGGAGGACTTGTTGGGCCGCAGCTCGGAGGTGCTGATCCCCATAAGCTCCAAAGTTGGAGCGTACAAGATGTTGAGGCTGCTGCCGCCATCCATGAGCACCTTGGAGAAGCGCGTGTTGCCGATGACGGGGTCGACGACGAGAGGATACTGCCCGGGGTTCGGGATATGGTCGGGATGGTCTTCGCGACCGAACGAGATGGTCTCCGATGACCAGTCGAGGTACGAGGGGGTCGCTGGGCGGACCAGCAGGACCTCTCGGCGTTCCCTCCTCCGCTGCCGAGGTTTCAGGTTGGCCGCAGGACCTCCCGTGATGAAGAACACGTGTTCCACCTCGGGGTATCCGTCGTTATCCTTGGCGCCACCATCCTTGGGCGGACCGCTATCCTTTCGAGAGATGCGGTTGTAGAACTTCCGCAGCATCTCACACTGCTCGAGGGTGTGAGCGACTGCGGACTTGTGGTAAGGGCACGGCTTCTTGAGGAGGTCGTCGAAAACGCCCCCACCACGCGGTGGACCTCGAGGTCCCTGGTGGTTAGGGTCGACCGCGAGGGCCTCGTCCTCGACGTCCCCTGCTCCGCGTGGCGTCCGGGTCTTCTTCCCCTTCTTGCCGTGCTTCCGCTTCTTCGAGGGGCCCTTCGCCTTATCGTCCTCCGCGGACGCTTCCTCGGGGCGTTTCCCCTTTTTGTCGTTGAAGATGGCATTGGCCGCCTCTTCCCCCGACGCGTATTTCGAGGCTATCTCGAATAGCCGGTTCGCGTCGGGGGGTGGGCTCCTCCCCAACTTGCACACCAGGCTATAACAGGTGGTGCTTTCGAGGAAAGAGTGGATGATTTGGTGATCGGTGATGTTGGGAAGTTCGGTGCAGCGCTTGGAGAAGCGCCGGATGAAATCCCTCAACGACTCGCCAGGTTTCTGCCTGCACCCCCGAAGGTCCCATGTGTTTCCAGGGCGCACGTAGGTGCCCTGGAAATTTCCCACGAAGGTCTCGACCAGATCGTCCCAGTCACGGATCCGGTTCGGGGGCAGGTGCTCGAGCCATGTCCGAGCGGAATCTGCCAGGTGGAGTGGCAGATTGCGGATGATCATGGCGTCGTCTGTGGCGCCGCCGAGCTGGCACGCTAGGCGGTAGTCATTGAGCCATACCCTGGGATCCGTTTCCCCAGAGTACTTGGTGATAGTGGTAGGCTGTCGAAAACGAGGGGGAATCGGGGCGGTGCGGATGTTATAGCTGAACACCCGCGTGCCTGTTGGCTCTGGGGCCGCATCCCGGTTCCGCCCAACGTCGGTGCGCCCGCGCTGGTGGGTCCGGTCTCCCTCTCGCCGCCTGATTTCGTTCAAGGTATTGCGAGCGTCGCCATCATCGTCCGTGCCACGGGTGTCCCGGAGGCGTGACCTTGCGGGTTCCCTTGCTGGAAGCGTTCGTGCTTCGAGCGCATGTGGTTCGCTGGCGTGGCGTCGCGCCGTGTCGCGCCGGGAGTTGCCCCGGGATTGTGCTCGCGCCCTGCCGTTGGGCCGGGGTGAGCGTACCGAGGATTCCCCTCCTCGTTCGCCCTTCGAGGCTGAGGAGCGTCGAAGGCGGGAGGCTGAGCTCTCGGCATGCTGTCGGGCAGCGTGCTCGACCAGCTTTTGAGCCTCGAGGTGTAGTTTCCGCCCTTCGGGGGTCGCTACCTCCGGCATGGCTCGGAGCAGCGCGGCCGCCGCGATGAGCTTCTGGCTTGTCCTGGGAGCGAGCTCGTCATCTCTGCCCTCAGCAAGGATGCGGGTCTGAGCCACTCGTCCTGCGTGTCGGGCGTCCGTGCCGCGTTCGTCGCCTTGCTTGGCCGGCTCGCGGTCGGAGCGCGCTGGTGGCGAGACGTCACCACTAGCTCGTGGCAGATGGCGCAGATCCCGCTCGTCCTCGGAAGGAGAGTGATCCGATGGGTCCGATGGCTGCGCGCCTTTCGGATCTATGCCATCGTTGTCCCCCTGCTCGTCACCCCGCCGTCGTTGTCGGACGCCGATCCCTCGCTGAGTTGTCCGTCGTTGATGACGAAACACTCCTTGGTTGGGTCATACTCATCATCGGAATACTCGAAGCAGTAATCCGCCGCTGTTTGAAAAGCAATAAAGGCCTCTGGGTCGCGGAGACCCGAGTAGTCCCAACCAAGGTGTCTACGCATAAATGCGTGTCCATCTTCGGACTCCGTGCGGGAATCGCCGAGCAACGGATCGGCGAAGTCCTGCTCGGAGGCTGGGTGGCAACCAGGCTGGTCGCCATACGCACTCATGGTAGTGCAGATGGAGGAGGCGTACGCATCCGCGGAGTTGCGTAGCCCGTAGGGATAGGAATGCACCGTCGTGGCGCGTGATGCAGACATGGGCCCCGGGAGGAAGGGAGCAACCCTCTCCTGTGACCGTGACTGCAGGACGTCCCCTTCCCTTGTGGGATGGGGGTCGCCGACGTCGGCGGCGCGCCTTGCAGCGCACGCTCGTCGTGCGCGAGGTCCGGGACGACTCCGCCGTCGCGGTGCCGCCGGAGACTGTTGATGAGGCTCCGGTTGGTTGCTGGGATCCTCCTGGAGGATGCACATGTGGTAATCATCACCACATGTTTGGAAGCGCAAGCTCCCGAACCGGATCTCCTGCCCTGCTGGGAGCGGATTGCTCTCGCCCAGCGGAGGCCGTCCTTCGCCGGAGTTCGCCATCAGGAAAGGGAGTAGTGCAGCGCAGGTCCCCTACCTGGCGCGCCAACTGTCGGTGCCTGATTTGGTCGCACCGCCACCAACAAGTGATTGCGGTGCTAACCACTCGTTTCCCTGATGGCGAGAGTGGGAGACGGGGTTTTATCCTGGTTCCGGCCACGGGGCCGTACGTCCAGCAGTGGTGCGATGCACCGGGTTGCGTGTTGCTCGTGGTAGGGGTTTACAAGCAAGGTGGGAGAAGGAGATGAGCTCCTAGGTCCCTAGTTATGGTCTGTGTGTGTTTGAGACTTGTGTTCTCTGCGTGTCTTGTTGCTTGCCCTTTGCATGGGCTTCCTCCCCCTTTTATAGACCAAGGGGGCGGGGTGCGAGTACATGTGTTTGTCGTTGCGTGCACTGTTCGTCCATGCCGCGCACTGTGTGAGCGGGAATCGCGCCTTCCAACTCTGCTGACGACATGGCAGGGGCTGACGTATCGTCCTTCCTTCTCGTGACAGTTCACGGCGTCGAGGGTGGTGTCTTGCGTACGGCGTTCCATGGTCTCCTTCGAGGCTGCCTTCGAGGGTGGCTGTGCGTCCGCAGGGGGGTAAAGTCAAAGGAGTGGTTGGCACAGTGCTGCTGGCAGGGTTAGGTCTGGCGCGCAGTATGGCGCTCAGAGTTCACTGTCGCGAGTGGATTTGACCGATGTCCTCTCCGGAGAGTAGGTGATGGCGTGGGGCAGTGAGCCCTGCTTTTTGACCGCGTCGTGACGACTCTGGTGAACCGCAGTGCGTTGGGCGCTGTTCCCGTCGAGGCGGGCTCGAGCTTGGATGGCAAGCTCGAGCTCGCCAACCCTCGAACGAGACGGTAAACACCCCCTCGAGGGTAGGGGTCGTCCTCGAGGCCGCCGAGCCTCGAACGAGACGGAAAACAAATCGGCACATACTAGGCAACTTGCGGCGAGCCATGGCTGGGAGCGAGTTCGACGAATAGCTCGACATATCCATTAACTCGCTCAGCAAGCTCAACGGAGAAAAAGAATGGGGCAGCGCCGCTGCTTTCCGGGAGTGTGACAGACACACTCGATGCCTTCTTGAAAAGCGCCACCACGGAGAAGAAGAAGAGGGCAACGCCTCCGCCGCCACAGATGTAGGCGCAGGCGCAGCCATCTCCGTCGCCGGCGGTGATGGGGCCAGATGTCACGGCAAAGCAGGCAGCGGCAGTGACCGTCCTAGCCGCGCACGCCGAGGAGCAGCGATACTTGCTTCGGACCTACGAGATCATGACACGGAAGCTGAAGGCCGAGCTCCGTCGTCACCGTCCGCCACACTCCACCTCCACCAAATTCCCTCCATCCAGAGCTCCACCACCTCCTCCATCCTACCCTGAAGCATCCTCTCCTCATTCCGGCCCCTGCTCCCCCGGGAATCTGGCCCACGCCGCGCTCTTCTCCAACGGGATCCGGCCCACGCCGTGCTCCTCCCCGCGTATTGCGCTCCTCTGTCGTTGGTCGCTGGCCTCCCACCGCGCTCCTCTGCCGCTGCCCTTCTCGCCTCGCCACCCGGCTACGGCAGAGCTCAAGCAGGAGCAGTTCGCGCGAGCTGCCGTGGTGGCCCTAGAGGCGCGACGAGGAGGCGTCGGCGAGCGCGGTGGACGGGGATGGCCGGGGAGCGAGGCACTGCCGAGGCTGGCCGAGGCCATGTAGCCACCAGGCGGGGCGGCAGAATCCAGCAGCGACGATGCGGTAGAGGCAGAAAGAAAGAGAGAGAAATAGAGAGAGAAGAGAGTACTCACTTGTGGGCCCCGTCCAACTAAGCATGGTGACATGGTAGTCAGGTCCAGCGTGGTGGTCAAAACCGGTCAAAACAGAGGCAAAACAGCTGCGGTGGCCAATCCTACCCGGTTTGCAAAGTTTGATGGCCAAAGATTTCTGGTTTTAGAGTTTGATGACCAAAACCAAACCCGCACGAAAGTTCGATGGCCAAAAATGGACTTTACCCTAAAAAAAACTAGGGTAAAATCACAATTGCAGATAAAGTAGGGGTATAAAGACAATAGCAAAAAAAACCATATGTAGGTGTAGAGTCCTAATGGACTAAACAACCCTGGCAGGACATCCTAGGGCCGGCCCAAGTACAAGACTTGACGCACAAGATAAGGATTAGCCCTAGTCGGTTAGGATAAGCTGTATTAGAAAATTAGAGATTAACTTGTAAAAGTCTCCTGATCCTATACGGTTTCCATGTAACCCTGTCCTCCGGCATATATAAGGGGAGACAGGGACCCCCTTCAAAGCATCTCATCTATACAAGATACACCATACAGGACATAGGGTATTACGCATATTGCAGCCTGAACCTGTCTAAATCGTCACTTGTCACCTTTGATTCTAGATTCTCGACGACGTCTCCTCAAACCCTTCTCTCGAGGCATTCCCTCGAGAGCCTAGTCAGCATAACTCGCCGACACTTTGGCGCCGTCCGTGGGATCAATTCGTCGAGAACTCGCTAAAGAGTCGATGGCATCCTTCAGCGCCTCCATCGTCACCAAGTTCGAAGAAAGCGCGACATTCATCTTCGGTTCCTGGCTTTGCACCGCAAACCAGGATGGCAAGCTCCAACGTGAACTGCGCAGCGAGGCGGTCGCGTCAGCTCTGCCACCCGCGCAGATCACGCCGCGAGGATAGCGGAAAACTCCCAATTCCGACACGATCTTCGGATCGTATCCTACTCGGAGGAGTACATGGCGCCCGAAGCAGACACAAGCTCGGGCAAACTACACCGACCCAGCCCCTGTCAAGCGACAGGTTCGACCCACGCGTCCACGACTCCCTGGTGGACTCCAGATCACCTCCAACTTCCACCAGGGTTTTACGATCAGGACCGTGACAACAACCCCACGGGTACTCAGGAGCTTCAATTCCAGTTCCTGTGGGACGAAGACTTCACCACGTAGATCACGCGCACCTCAATTCCCCTTCGGGTTGACAAATTCGGCCGCGACCTACCAGACCCATCTGACGAAAAAGCTTCACCAAATTCGCCAGGCCAACTCAGATCTTCTCATGACCACAACTCCCTCGGGGGTTATCGTCCATTGGCCTGACATGGATCCTGTCCTCGCTCTCCAGGAAGCGAACGCTCCCTCCACAGTACAGGGTACTCTCCTTCTGCTTCCCTTTCAGGAAGGCAGAGAACTTTCTGTTATCTCGGATAACAAACAAACCGGGTCTAACAACCCCGGTCGCCAGTTCTGTGTCATCCCTAATGACAACAGCGATGATGAAGTTGTCTCCGACGATGCCGCAACAGTCGACGGAGAAACAGACGGAGACCGAGAACTCCGTGTCGAGCAGAACCGCAAGCGTGCCCTCAGGCGTCACCACATTTGGATGAAGAATCTCAACAAGGAGTTTGACAAAGAAGGAATTTTCAAATCACCTGCGGCCAACATCATGTTCGCTGTTAGCGTCTTCGAAGGATTTCAAGCTACTCCTGATATCGACCTCGCCAAAGCTCGCCTCGAAGCCGCGGGCAGTTATGGTTGATCGCCTGGATGGAAGGCGCTCTGCTTCTAGAAGCAAGAGTTCTTCCCACCACCGAACACCCTCAGCAAAGCGCCAGAGCAGCCACTACGGAAGCTCCGCCGCAAAGACAAAGGATACGAATAGGCCTCGCGAGGAACCCCGTCCGGCCCGTTCTCACGTCGCCCCTAATGATGCCCGCAATCTGATCATCCGGATCCGGGAGGGAAGGGCACAAGCTACATCACATGTGGATTCCGCGGGGAGGCATGACATCCCCAATCTCGATGTCCTGCCATGCTATACACGCGCCATTCGCGTCAGTTCCTTCCCTCGAAAGTTCAAGCCGTCAGGCGTCACCAACTTCGATGGAAAACAAGACCCCAACATCTGGCTACGCAGATACTCTTTGGCAATCGTGGTAGCAGGAGGCGATGATATCTCCCAGATGTTGTACTTCCCTGTCGTGATGGAGCAAGGCCCGCTCACCTGGCTTGAATCCCTTTGCCCAGATTCCGTCGACAGTTGGCATGCGCTCAAGAAGGCTTTCGTCTCCAATTACCAGAGTTCTTTCGAGCGCCCTGGCAGCAAATATGAACTCCAAGCATGCAAGCAGAAGGCAGATGAGTCCCTGCGCGACTACAACCGACGATTATTCGCCATAAAAGCATCATGTGTCCCAATCCCCGACTCGGAGGTCATCGACTACTTTCAAGAAGGGATGACCGACCGCAGTCTCTTTCGTGACTTCGGTCACAATCGTCCTCACGACCTAGAGGAATTTCGTGCATTGGTGGCCAACTGGATAGACACCGACGATCAAGAACGGGAGCGTTACGGCAAACGTCCCGTCAACACTGGACGAGGGCATCAAGACGACAACAAGGACCAGCCGCGCGACTCCTTCAAGCGCAATGGCAACAATCCACGGAAGCAACAAAACAACATGGTCGCAAACCGTCCAGTCCGTCCGCGCCGCTCAGTCTGCGCAACAAAGAAGGGAGGAATTCAAAAAACTCCCCAAAAAACGCTGTTCATACCATCCAAATAGCAAGCACACCATGGGCGACTGCTGGCTCCTATTGGAAACCTTCACCAAGCCCACCAAGAAAAAGAAGACGGATGGCGACGGAGACGACAAGCAGAACAAGAGAGACGGCGGTTTCCCAGACATCAACAACACTGTCAATGTCATCTTTGGAGGCATGGCAGTCAGCGATACCTCGCGCAATCGCAAGAACGCAGGACGCGAGGCATATGCAGCAGAACCAGCGGTGGTCAGACACCTCCATCACTTGGTCCAGAGAAGATCAATGGGCAGAGATCACTTGTCCCGGGCGATATCCTCTCGTCCTAAAACCGTGGTGGCAAATAGCAAGCTCACCAAGGTCCTGATTGATGGAGGCAGCGGGCTTAACCTCATCTTCGCCAAAACTCTGAAGCATATGGGGCTCGACACAAGCAAGCTGCAGCTAGCTGATTCCCCCTTCTACGGCATTGTACCCGGGAAAGCTGCGATTCCTCTTGGGCAAATCACCTTGTCCGTCACATACGGTATTGCATCAAACTACCGCACCGAGTACATCAAGTTCGAAGTTGCGGACTTCGAAACATCGTACCACGCCATCCTTGGGCGTCCAGCGCTGGCCAAATTCATGGCCATCCATCACTACACATACCTGGTACTGAAGATGCCAGGACCTCATGGTGTTCTTACCCTTCGCGGTGACATCAAACGGTCCTACGTCTGCGACAAAGAGGCAGTGAAGTACGCCGTCAGGGCCGCATCCACTATCGATCGTCAAGAGCTCCACCCCCTGGCAGCAACCATAGTTGATGAAGACGGGGACGCCCTGACGCAGAAGAAGACGCGAGCCATCAAGCCTGTAGATAAAGTTGGTACAAAGACAGTCGATCTCCAGACAGGAGATCCAACGAAGATGGCGGTGATTGGCTCCACCCTTACTACAGCATAGGAAAGCGCGCTCGTCAACTTCCTACGGGCCCAGGCAGACATCTTCGCCACAAAGCCTTCTGGGGGCTTTGAGTATTGCTTTGTTGCAATTGACAAATTCTCGAAGTGGATAAAAGTCTTTTCCATTGTCAAGCCAACATCTGAGAAAGCAGTCCAATTCCTTCAAGAGTTGATTTTACGCTTCGGGATACCACATCAAATCATTACAGATCTAGGTACTACCTTCACAGGCAGCAAGTTCTGGGATTATTGTGAAGATCGTGGCATCGAGGTGTCCTATGCCTCTGTTACTCATCCTCGAGCTAATGGTCAAGTAGAAAGAGCCAACGGCATGTTACTTGATGCACTTAAAGCTCGGATGGAACGAACCTTGAAGAAAGCTGAAGGCCGGTGGATGAAAGAACTCTACCTGGTTGTCTGGGGCCTTTGATCTCAACCCAGCAAAGCTACATGGCAATCTCCCTTCTTCCTGGTATATGGATCTGAGGCCGTCCTACCTGTCGATGTCATGCATGCCGCTCCTCGCGTCGAAGAATTTCAAGAAGCCATGGCGGATGAACAACGGATGATTGAGGTTGATACGGCTGAGGAAGCACGACTGGCAGCTTTGTTACACAATGCTGCGTACCTTCAGGGTATCCGCCGATTTTATGATAAAAATGTGAAGACGAGGTCGTTCCAGTTTGGTGATTTGGTGTTACGACGGATCCAGAACATAGCTGGTCCAAAAAGCTCACCTCGCCTTCAGATGGTCCTTTCATTGTTTCTAAAGTTCTCAAGCCAGGCACATACAAACTTCAACCAGAGGATGGTACTGACTTACCAAACCCCTGGAATATAGAACACTTACGCAAATTCTATGCGTAGTCTCTCCATCGTACCATTGCTTCGGCAACAAGATCTTTATTGTACCGTTGCTTCGGCAACGAGATCTTTTTTGTACCATTGTTTCGGCAACGAAATATAATTCAATCAATGAAAATCTCCCTTTACTGGGTTGTTTCTGTTCAATTTTACTTTGTCTTTATGACATCGTTCAAATCTTCTCTGGTTTCTTTTTGAGACTTGGAAAGTTTGTTTTTTATACTATGCATTCGGGGCAATTACATGAGGTCTGTCCGGGTTCCTTCGGGACCGTTAACGTATTTGTTCCTAAGTTTTCGCTACATTGTGATACTACTCAGCTTAAAGTTGCCGCTCCGTGGGCCTTACTGGGTTCTTGTTTCATGAACCACATACAGTTTGTTCCCAATGTTTCCCTTCGGGGTACATTTATTTTAAAGATAGCCTATGCTATAGAAATCTCCCTGGACTCCTTCGGGTCCTTAACAGGGTTGTTTTTTGACAGTTAAAATTTACGCATCACCCGTATGTTTTGACTAAGTCCTGGTATTCAATACAGAGACACCCAAGTGTTCTTAGAAACTCTTGGTTTGTTCTTCATTTGCGGAAATATATACACTTCGTTGCATTACAATATGAATGTTTCATCATTACATGACTAATTGTTTACATATTACAACTTCAAGCTTTGTGCAATTGTCTTGGCAATTTGCTCGGCTTCTTTCTTCAGGTCCCTGAAGGTTTCTTCTGTGCAGCTTGGCCCTACGCCTTCTACACATTGCTGATATCCACCTCATGGTACCTGGACTTCACAACCGCCAGAATATGGACAATGCAGGCCTCGGAGGATCTTCTAATGTACGCCTTGAATTGCCGAGGCACAGCCTTCAAGCGGTCCAAAAGGATTGCGAAGCAAGAGTATTCTGGGACCAATGCCTTCTCCAGTACTGTGATTCGCTTCAGGGCTTCTGCTAGTTGCTCGTCAGAGTTCTTCATAGTATGGATAATATCTTCTAGCTCTGTCATCCTCTTGGCCGGCTGTTCAAGTTTTTCGTCTAGAGTCTCCTTATCTGCAAGGTTTCTACGCAGCTGGACGACTTCTTCTGATAGCTGACGGTTGTCTTTGCGCGCCTCTTCAAGGCCCTTGGCAGCTTTCTTTTGCTGCTCAATTGTCGGTGCCTGATTTGGTCACACCGGCACAAACTAGTGATTGCGATGCTAACCACTCGTTGCCCCGATGGCGGGTGGAGAGATGGGAGTTTTTATCCTGGTTCCGGCCATGGGGTCGTACGTCCAGCAGTGGTGCGGAGCAGCGGTTTCGTGTTGCTCGTAGTAGGGGGTTACAAGCAAGGTGGGAGAAGAAGATGAGCTCCTAAGTCCCTGGACTTTTCGGTGGCTAAGTGCGTTTGTGGGTGTTCTGTGGTGTGAACCTGCTGTGTGTTCAAGTTCTTTTTGCTTCCTTGCCCTTTGCATGGGCATCCCTTCCCCTTTTATAGATGTAAGAGGGAGAGCGTGAGAGTACATGTGTTCATGGTGCTGACGCTGCTAAGTGCAATGTGCTGCCCATGCCGCGCACGATGTGAGCGAGAATCGCGCCTTCCAACTCCGGCTGACGACATGGTAGTGGTTGACGTGATGTTCCCCTTGTGACAGTTCATGACTTCGAGGGTGGCAACTTGAGTACGGCGTCCGGATCGAACCTCCGTAGCTTCCTTCGAGGGCTGCTTCGAGGATGGTAGCGCATCCGAGGCAAGCAGAGTCAAAGGAGTGGTTGGCACAGTGCCACTGCCAGGACTGGCCCGTGCCGTGTCAGATCAGAATCCACCGCGCCAGGTGGATTTGACCGATGTCTTCTTCGCAGCGTGGGCGGTGGCGTGGTGCAGTGAATCCTCTTTTTTGACCGCGGAGGAGTCATTTATGATCGGTGATGATGGTCGCAGAGTCTCGGGCGCCGTTCCCGGCGCGGCGGGCTTGAGCTTGGCCCGCAAGCTCGAGCTTGCCGAGCCTCGAACGTGACGGAAACGCCCGCTCGAGGGTGAACGTTCCCCTCGAGCGCGGCTGCTGAGCCTCGAACGTGGCGGAAACGCCCGCTCGAGGGCGAACGTTCCCCTCGAGCGCGACTGGGCTCGATCGTCACGGACATCTTCGCTCGAGGGTCTTCAAGCGGGACGGACATCGCGGTGATGTTTGTTGTGATGGGCCTTTGCTGGGCTACGGAGCCAAGCCAACTTCGTTTGTGGGCCTTGTCATTGAGTAGTTCTGGGCCTAAGTTGGGGTACCCCTTTTACAATGACCCGGCATCAATGACTTGAATCAGCTTCCCATCAACATCCTTGCGTTGTTGGACTGCAACTCTGAGTTGTTCTTTGATGACTTTATGCTCCGCAAAGAGAGTCTTCAACGCTTCTTCATGACGATTGGCCAAGTTCGACCAATCTGTCATTTTGCTCTGGGTTGTTGACAATTGTTGTTGTACCCCTGTTCCACAGATCACAATAGGGTTGTTATTTCAAATATGAATTGAATACATATCGCAAGACTATAGCAGCATCAGGGTACCTTTGAGCTCTGATTTTGCTGTGGCAAGTTTCTTCTTCAGGTCGTCCTTCTCCGCAGATAAGTCCTTCGTTCGAAGATGCAGAGTGCGGATCATATTGGCGTCCTCTGCCTCCTAGGCTCGGTGATCTTCGCGTTCCCGGTCTAGTTCCTTTTGGAGGCGATCGGCTTTGGCGTGCATCAAGGAGATATTATGAATATAATCGGTCTTCTGCCTTGACGCTTCACCAACGGCCTGCAGAGTACAATTATGAGACAAAATGTTTAATATCACGACAAGATCAGGGTTCTTCTTCATACCTTGAAGTATGCCACTGCCCTCTCGGCATGGTAGAGTCCCCTGTCGATATACCCCTCATCCTCCTCCGCATCCAGGACGTATTCAAATTCTTGCGGATTGGGATTTAACATTGGATCGTAGCTTCTGATGCGGAAGTTCCCGGACCTTTCTTCAGTTTCTGCAGCCGCGGGTACTCGGGGGATCTCTTCAATCTCCTGCTCTTGGGTTGTTTCTTCAAGACCTTTACCCCTCGAGCATTCGGCTTCATCAACAACTTTACGTCGAGCAGATTTTGGAGTCTCCAGATTGCTTGGGGGCTCACTGCTCGCTTTGACATAGCGCTCTGCTGTTGATTCTTCCACTACAGTTTGAGTGACGAGCTGCTCTATGTCTGCCAGAACTTCTGCAGTTGCTTGTTCAATGGGTTCTGACCGAGTAGTTGATGGGGCATCAGCTGGGGCTTAGGGCAGAGTTGTTTAGCTCTACTTGGGTTTCTTCTTGCACTGTAACCTCTGGCGCACCCACTGCTGATGGCTCTTTTTCAACTCTGCACATGAGACACTACCATAAGAATGGTGATTTTTTACAAGTTATTTTAATCAAGCAAAGGTTTCCAGAATACTCACATAACGGATGGACGCATCGGAATTTCTGGTTCTCCCAGTGTGAACTCCTCTTCTGGCTCCTGCTCCACCACCACTGAACCGGCAGGGTTGTTTTCTTCTTCATTTGGTCCTGAACCAGCATATGGAGTCGAGGCAGGGTTGAAGATATTATGAATAATTTCTTCTTCTGATAATGGCTGCCGGGCAGTGCTGACTTGCTGCGACCGGCTGGTCCCGATTTCTCCAATAGCTATCCCCACAGATGGCCTTTTTGGTTGTGGGGATATCTTTTCTTTCTCCTCAGGGATGATCCTCACCCGAGGCTTGGGTAGGGTCCGTGCTCTCTTGGGCACTGGCGCACTCAGATCTGTCGTTGCGGCCCTTTTTGCGCTTTCTCCTCTCTTGGCGGTTGCCCCTGCTTTGGCATGGGGTTCTTCAACATCCTGATTCTCATCATTGGCATGCTGCTCATCAGGTTCTTCAGTTGAAGTTGCCTTATCAGAATGTGGATTGTGTTTACGAACCTGGTCCCTAACCCCTGGATCTACACAGCGGGCTAATATGTTGGCTTCTTCTGCATTTGTTGGATCCAGCAGAGGCAGGCTCACATAAAGGGATCGTCGGGCCTCATACTGTTATGAACTGTGATTTAGTTAACAACACATCATAATGAAATACACAATGTATTGACTTCTAGAAATGGTTCATACCTCGGGTGTCATAGTGACTACGGAAATTTCCATAATTTCTGGAAAATCTTCATCATTGATGATCAGATATTTCTTCAACAACTGTATGATCCTCTTTTCAGGCAAGGTGCCGGTAGCATTCCGTGAGGGATCAGCATCTCCAGAATATGAGTATCCTGGATTACAGCGTTGTTTGCAAGGCTGGATTCTTCTCATCAGAAATGACATATATACGACGGCTCCAGTCAACTCTTAAGATTTCAGGTCTCTGATCATATTGAGTAGTTCTGGGAACTGCATTGCTTGATTTATTCCAACGGTTTCACTCCAGAATGGCTTCATCACTGGAGGATTCCCTGAGCGGCTGGGCAGTTGTGGTTGATGGTCCATGCATAAAACCATTCCTTCTGCCAGTCCTTCAGACTCTCCTTGGTGGAATAATCCAGATATACTGGCTTCATGCCTTGGCGGAACTGGATCACCACTTTACCAACCACTTGCGATGGTCCGCTTGATATCTTCACTCTGAATAAGTGGCGGAACAGGCCAAAGTGTGGGTCTATTCCTAGGAAAGCCTCACACAGGTGGATGTATATGGAAAGATTTAGGATGGAGTTGGGGCTCAAATGACACAGTTCAATTCCATAAAACTGTGGCAGACGACGGAAGAAATCGCAGGTTGGCAAACCGATCCCAACTTCGTAAAAGGCTTTCCATACCATGAGTTCCTCGGTTTCCTCTGTGGGGTACTCATGACTGTGAGCACTCCTCCACCGACTGATCTCCTTGGCTGCGAGGAATCCATCCGCTTCCAGATTCTTGATGTATTTCTCTTTTAGTGTACTGGTTGGCCAGTCACTAATTGGATCTTCCAGGCATGGACTTTCTCCAACAGGTGCCGCTTCATCAGTCGCCACAACTTCTTTCATCGCTTCTGCTTTCCTCCTTGCGCTCTTGCTTCGGCTGGATCCTTCGCCACCGGCCATTGTGGTTTCTTGAGGCTTGGCGTGGATGGGATTAGGGCTCGAGGAGGTTGCGAACGGTTTATATTGACTTTTTGAATCGTTACTTCGGTACTTTTCAATTTTGATTCTCTTCAGATTCGGACTTCGAAAGAGCCTCGAATTTCTTCTTCAAAGATAAACGAGGCTCGGGGGCTGCCCAATTGGGCGCACCTATTCGGTGCGCACCAATCCGAACTTGAGAAAGATTTATGAGCACTTCATTACCTATTTGAACAGCATGGTTGCAACTTCTAAAAGCAAAGAACCCTGTGGGCTTCAAACAACCCTGGCGGGTCTCAAAGAATTTTGTATTTTCAACAGTGCTGTTCTTCAGGAGATAAGGTGCTCGGGGGCTTGTAGGTGTAGAGTCCTAATGGACTAAACAACCCTGGCAGGTCATCCTATGGGCCGGCCCAAGTACAAGACTTGACGCACAAGACAAGGATTAGTCCTAGTCGGTTATGATAAGTTGTATTATGAAATTAGAGATTAACTTGTAAAAGTCTCCTGATCATATACGGTTTCCATGTAACCCTGTCCTCCGGCATATATAAGGGGAGACAGGGACCCCCTTCAAAGCATCTCATCTATACGAGATATACCATACAGGACGTAGGGTATTACGCATATTGCGGCCTGAACCTGTCTAAATCGTCTCTTGTCACCTTCGATTCTAGATTCTCGACGACTTCTCCTCAAACCCTTCTCTCGAGGCATTCCCTCGAGAGTCTAGTCAGCATAACTCGCCGACACCATAGCACCCGTTTGGTTTCTTCGTTCCGCAATGCGTCGCCTTGCTAGTGTAAGAACGTACTTGGTTATCTGCTAGAATCTGCCATGCCAATCACGATCGTTGCCAAACTAGTCATGACATAGAAAAATGGTGCCATAACTATAGGGGAATTTCCTACTGCAAATCAACTGGAACGTTGTGGCTTACCTGAGCCTAAGAATGGACCGAACAACAATCTAGAAGATCGGATGCCTGCCGCAAGTTTGGCATTACACCCCGCAATCAAGCACACTCTAAACACTAAATGTAAATGGATAGGTTACATGCCAGGCTGGTTGAGGGAGGTGTCCGTAGGGATTGTAATCCCTGCTTTTGTGATATGCTAGAGAAAACGGAGCACACATTTGGTTTCTTCGCTCGGTACTATTTGCCTTGTTAGTGTGGATATGCCACGAGCGTGAATGTTTGATTCCCCCGTCTTGGAACCTCAGGGACTATGGCCTCCAGGTATGTTTGGTTCTCTTGCGCGGCTTGCTTGGTCTTGCCTCTATTTGCTGGCTAGCGTAATGAGAAGCTTGCCTAGACATGAGAGCCGATTTTGCTCTCTCACATGAACAAGCCTAATGTAACTTTCATAGGCTCGAGTTATCCAAGCATGAGATCCAGACCTATGTGCTTGTTGCCTGTCGTAGGTCGGCAAGGCAACAGTGTGCCAAGCGAAGGCTATGTGAGCGAGTTTTGGTTTGATAGTGTGGTAGACCCGAATTGGCTCGTTTGCTGGGGCAATCTCCCAGTAAGGCAACGTAAGAGCAAGTATACTGGTGGGTAGGGAGTCGACGAAATCCAACGTAGAAGAAGAGAGAACCTAGCGGGCGACTCGCTACATGCCCGCTTGACGTAAGCGGTGAAAAGCTGCTGCGACTGCTATTTGTTTAGATTGTCAGCTGTGGATTAATGCTAGTGGGGTCCACCGCATTTGCGTGCCATCCCATGCTCTGTTGTATGAGTCCATTAGAGCAAGGCTAACAGGCTCACCGGGTCCTCGGCGACTCAAGGTGTGAGGTGGCATGTGGTTGTAGCAGGCCCCACAGGCATTTAATGTGAAGTAGTGATATCAGCCAATTAAGAGACAACACAGTGCATTCTTATTAATCGGCGCCGACTCTCAGTGGGCGAATCGTGAATCGCCCATCCTAATCTCTCTCTCCGTTTCGCTTTCAGCAGATGTCGCCGGCATCTCGCCAACCATTATACCTGCTCTTATCCTGGCTCTAAGACGAGGTGAGGGGAGCGGCTCCGGCGCTAGAGAAACAAACGGATTTGTAATGTTTAATAAGTTATCCCTATTTGTCTTTTGAACACAATATCAAGTGAATGAGTTATATAACTTGTACGTAGCTAAAAAATACAAGCGAAAGAGCTCCGTGTAGGTGAGCCAATTTGTTAAGGATTTTGTGGAAGCAATGCAAAGTTTCTTGTTTTTTTTAAGAAGAATTTGGTGGAAACAATGCAAAGCTAATGAGGTCGCCGCGTCTCGCGTACATATTTCATTGCGACTCAGAGTGGATCCATATGCATATACGGGCCGGGCCCTCATGTAGTCATTAGGCCATTTGGGCCCTTTCAAGCTAGTTGCAACTTTTAAGTCTTCCTGAATCTGAACATTGGTAATCAGTGAGCTGTGGGATTACCAATTATAAATTGATGATGGGATTGTGCCCTGCAAATAACCGCCCCTGTAGACGACCTTGCTAATAGTTTGTTGCATACGATAAACATATCAGAATAATAATACCTTGAATATAATAAATGGAGGAAAATCCGCCAAGCATGTCAATTCATTGGAGAAGGTAACCTCTAAAGGCTGTTTTGGTTGCAATAAGGTTGCCTGTATGAATTCGGCTTAAACAAAATTATGTGCTAAAAAAAGATGATGCCTGAATCGAGAAACGTGCTAGTAACAGCACACCATTCCCATGTAAAGTGAAAACATTGACATGCTATTTCTTAGGAAGCACGTTTCAAAAATCCAAGGTAAAGTGAACAGGTTAGCAAATGGTGAAATCAAGGTGGTTTGTGGTCAACAAATACCAAGGAAAGACAACGCACAGGAGAAGAGATGCTCATCTGGAACGCGATCTCTTCACAAACAATGACCCTGAAAAATGAAAACCAAAAGGAAGATGATTATGGGTTTGTTTGTGGGCAAGTATGGCGATGGATCAGGGAATGGAATTTTTTGGTCCCTGAGCGAGCCGCGCCTCCTTTTTTTTTTTCTGAAGAATGCGAGCCGCGCCTCCTGGCCCATAACATTTGTGCCTCGCACTGTCAGCTTTGGCCCATTATGACACACCGCATTATGCAAGACGACGGCTCGCGTGGGCAGGCCAATTTTTTTTGGAAAAAGTCCTATTTAGGTCCCTTAAGTAATGGCCAAGTTTGATTTAGGTCCTTAAACTCGAAAACCGGGTAAAACACATCCTTCAACTTTTAAAACCGTCCATATTACATCCCTAGCGGTTTACAAGAGCGGTTTCGCTATAGTAACGTGGTTTTGTTTTGTTCCTTCTATTTATTTCTGCTAAATATTATTTAAAAATTATTAAAAACCATAGAAAAATTATAAATGATTTTATCGTACTCCATATGAGTAGATCTACCCGTTAAATATATATTTTGGTATCTTTTAGTACAAAATTTTTGTTTCACCTTTAGATCTATGCTTTCTATAAATAAAATAACTAATTTATATATATGATATAATATTATGATTTTTAGTAATTAATTGTAATAATTTATAGCCGTTGTTTCTATATTCCAATTGTGGTGAAATTTTTATGGTAGACTAACTATTATACGCTAAAACTGTAATAAAAATTTTATATACATAAGGGTCAAAAAAAATAGATTTTTCATTATATAGCTTTTCTATAATTTACTATAATTTTTTAAAGATTTGGTGAAATAAATAAGTAAAAGGAAATGACAAACCACTACTATTGTAGCAAAACCGCTATCCAAAACCGCTCAGGGATGTAATATAAACGGTTTTACAAGTTGAAGGATGTGTTTTACCTAGTTTTGGAGTTTAGGGACCTAAATCGAACTTGGTGGATAGTTGCGGGACCTCAATAGGACTTTTTCCAATTTTTTTCCTCCCTGGTGGGTGTGGGCACTGGGCAGCCCAATCCTTCATTTGAAAGTGAACCCACTAGTATCAAAATGCGGCCGGCTATATAATCGCTTGTGCCCTGGGCTATTTTTGCAAGAGCCAGCACCCAGGCCCATTGAGGAGAGTTACCCCAAGGCCGGCCTCGTTGCCTGGTCTCAGAAAGCCCCCATAAAATCCATTCTTCTCGAGAAAGAAAGTTTAAAAAAAAAAAGAACGAGAACGCAGGAATGGTCTAAACTCCTTGCCAGGTTTACGTTTTGAGACGGCCCCATAGTACGCACTACTGTCTTGGCCGCGACGCCGAACAATTTTCGAAACGAGTTCTCGCTTTTCAAAAAACGAAAAAAAACCGGATTACTAGATCGCAACCGTACAGTCAACTACCTCCACACGACCACACCGCACGAACCACTGCCGCAGGCCGCCGCGCCCAACGGGATCCACCGCAGCCCGATGACCCCCCCGGAACGACGGCACGCCGCCGGCCTGCACATCCCGTACGCTTTCACTGTCCTCCCCTGGCCGCCGCCTGTCGCGTGATCGCGTCGAGCGCTCGCCGAATCCGGCCAGAGCGGGCCCGCCCCCACACAAACACACGCACGCACGCACAACAACTCGAACGCGTCGCATCCCTTCTCTCTCTGTTTCCTCGCCCGTCCTCGCTCTTGCCCTCCTCACCCTTCCCAGCGCTGCGGGCGGCTCTGCCTCCGCCCCGCAGTTTCCCACACCCACCCTTGAGGCCTACCTTCCTCACGCTCTCCTCCTCCCTCTCCACGAAACCACCGCGGCACCGCCCCCGTCCCTCTCCCCAGCGCCTCGAGTGGGAACGCCGCCGAAGCCGTCGGGAGGATCGGGACTCCGGGGGCGCCGCGGGGGACGAAATGCCCGCAAAGAAGCGCCCGCTCCCGTTGTCTGCCGCCGGCGATTCCGACGGTCGCGTCGCGGCGCGGGTGCGGCACGCCGCCGCTAGCGGTGACGGAGGCTCGCACGGGATGGACGGGGAGGCCACCACGCCCCGGGAGAGCGCGCCATGCCAGGAGCCTCGCGACGGCGGTGAGGGTGAGACGAACGCCGTGGCGGCGCCTCTTCTGCCTCTCCAGTCTCCACCTTATAACGCACGCGTCGCGTTCGATGCCCTGCCCTGGGGCCGTGGATGTGTCTGACGGGCTTCGCCTTTGTCTGGATGGTTCGCAGTCCCGAAGACGACGAGGAGGACAGTGGCGGCGGTGGAGGCGGAAGCGAGTCGACCCTGTGCGCCGGAAGCATGGACGGGTAAGCCCCTATTCTGCTATCATCTCTCACCCTCCCTGATCCCTCCCAGTTCCTATCGCTTGGCCCTCACGGCGATCCGACGACCTTGTCGCCGCCTCGTCGTGTCTAGAGCGCTAGCCGCTAGCTCCGGCTCGTAATTGCTGCCCGCTGACATCCGGCGAGCCACGTGCGGACACGGTGAGGTTAGGGGAGACTGGTAGAACAATGTGCGCCGCCACGATTGCTTCCTTCGGATTGCTCGTGTTTGCTCTCTTTCTGCTCGTGGCGTCCGGCGCTGATCACCGGCCAGCAGCAAGAGGTATGGATCTCTGCTACTGCTAGAGCCTAAACCGTTGAACATGAGTCTCGGTCGGGCTTTAGATGGCGTGTGCATGTTTTTCGCCATGGTGAACATTCTCGTGTGGCCGGCACTCGGCTGTGGCGGCGAATAGCAGGAGCAGCATTGATCCTTACTTCCTTGCCCATTGTTTTTGTGATCCTTCCAGTTCCATGGCGTAGTCGCCGGTTTGCCGCCAAGGCCGAGTTCAGTTGGTCACATCTCTCCTGCTTGTCTTTCGAGCTCACGTCCACTCCAGTCTTCAGGTTCTATTTAGACAGCCAGGAGGCTGTGAAACGCAAGAGCTTGATTTTCCCTGCGCCTCCAGCATTTGTATGTGATTGTTCTATCAAATTTGTTTCTAGTTTATGACTTATGCTGACAGAAGCTTCGAGAGTTTGGATTCTTTCTCAGGACCTCAGCGCGTTTTCTTTTCTCTCCCGTATAGCTAGCTACTCCTATCCTTTCGACCTTCCCTACTGCAACCGTGGACTAAAAGTTCAGTGTTCTTATTTTTTAAGTCGAAAGCATGAGGGATACACGTTTACAGATATATACAACTCGCAACGTTGTACAAATCACAGCAAACAACTAACGAAAGCCAATACATTTAGCATATCGTTATCAGCCAGCCTGACGTTTATAGTCTAATGAACTGAAAGAGTTGCTATAAGCCCATGTAAGTTGTAACCTCCACATCACCATAACTAGAAGTTTCAACGCTCTATGAGTAGAACAGTTGTGTGAAAAGCTAAGCATATGCTAGTTTTAGTGCTGCATCTTCTGAAACATTCTTTTGCATGCCTGCTTCTTCAGGAAAAGGGTTATGGTTCCAGTGCAATTGACTTCTGCATACCTTTGTTTTCTCCGATTAAATAGTGCCATGACACTTGTGGTCTGATTGGACTGGATTAGTGGTCATTTTGTTTTCAGTCTTCTTTACCTCGCTCGTACGTCGGTGACTCGCTGAGTCGTTAGTTCCACTGCAACCGTGGCTAGAATCAAAATTGGCTACTCCCTGCTGTAAGCTATGCAAACTGAAGAGTCTAGGCTGTGTTTCCGTCGTGAATTGTTTCCTTTCAATATGCTGTACAAACTGACGAACATAGATCAATTTATGAGCGGGGCCATCGAAGATTTCCTGGACTGATCTCCATTCTCCGCCACTCCGCCGGCCGCTGGTGCCTGGAAAGGTTAACAGAATGCCGGCGGGCGGCAGCGCGACATTGCTGATTGGTTAGACCCAACTGGCTGCCGTTGGCATAGGTCGGGCTCGGGCTGCTCGCCGCAGAGGGGAGCCGGGGACGTCGACGGCGCTTCTGCGAACAGACGACGCGCACTAAGCCGGCGGAGCAGCCCCGCGCGCGCTCTGCAATCTCAACCTCAATCTGAAACGAAAACACCTGCGTGTTCTCACCTCACGTATAGATCGAGCTCCGGGCGGCATGCAAGTACAGCCCCTTCGGCTTCCTCCCTACGCGGAATCGCCGAATCGGAGTCACCGCTGCCCACCCAGGAACGCGGAAGGCGGCAGGCGAGGCGAGGCGAGGCGGCCTTGCATGCCCCGGGCGCCGCTTGCTGTTGCTGCCTCGCCGGTCGCCGCTGGTCTCCCGCGCGACTTCCTAGGCCAGTCAGAGCGGAAGCAGACGGCCCCAACCGGCAGATAGATAGACGACCGGACGACCCCAACCTGTAACCCACCACAAGACGAACACCTCCACCTCGCGAGCCCCTGCTTTTATTTTCCTCTTTCTCTCCGCCTCGCCTCCCTTCGCAGCGCAAGGCTCCCGCACCCACCTGGCCACCTCCCACCTCTCCATATACTGCTGCCCTCCTCCCCCCATCCTCCCCGTCGACTCGACCCGCACCGCCTCCCCTCCGCTCCCCTCCCAACACAGGCGCCGGACGCCTCGCGGGGGTGACGAACCACCGCCCCGCGCCCTCGCCGCAATCCCAGAGCCAAGATCCTAGGGGGGGCAGAAGGTCAGAATGCCCGCGCAGAAGCGCAGGCACCCGTCGCCGTCCTCGAAACCCCGCGACCACGTCGCGGCTCCCGGCTCTGATGCCGCCGCCGGCGGAGGCGCAGGAGAAGGGAGACGGGGACGCCCGCCGCTGCCGAGCGGGGGCGCCGCCAAGCGGAGGTTGACCGAGCCAAAGCCGCAGCGCGGACTCGAAGACGACGGTGAGCTTGACGGCGGCATCGAGGCCGCCCTCCCCGCGCGTCTCTCGCTCTCGCGATGTGCATGTACTGTATCTCCGTGTGGATGTGGCTAAGCGGCTTGCGTGTGCTTCGATGGGTTTGGCAGATTCGGACGCGGAGGATGGCGGCGGCGCGGACGGCGATAGCGAGTCCTCGCAGAGCGACGGCGGCGGCGGCAACGACGGGTGAGCGTTCCTTCCCTCGTGCGCACTCTATCCCTCCCAATCCCGTCTGGTCTCTTTGGATCCCCTGCGGTTGTCTATGCGATATGGCTTGCGGTCGCATCGCGGTGCCCATGCCTCGTGCACCTCGCCATCGGGTTTCGACTCGCCGGTGACTCGTCCGAGGCGGTGTCTGCTGGAGCCTGTTGGCTTGGTGCTCGATGAGCTGTCCGTTTCGGGCATGGTTGCCTAGTTCCTGTGATCAAGTCGCGTCTATGCAAGCGCGCCGATCGCCTCGTGTGTTTTCGAGCTAGGCATGCGACATCCTCAAAGTACGGGCGCATGCTTCCATCACGATGTATGCGGCAGGCCATGACCGCGATGGGGATTGGCCGCTAGCCGGGTGCCGGCAGGGACGACTATGCATGCGCTATCAGTTTCAGTGGCGCTGCTACCTGTTTGTGTTGTGCGCTTCCGTGTTATGCTTTAATCACTGCTTTCATCTGAAGTTCTGGCCGACTGCTCTGTCTGCCATGGCTAACTATACGTTGGAAGAGTTGCCAGTTTCGACTTTAACGTTGATAATCTGTTGCAGCTTGAGAGTTTCTATTTTGCAATTGCTGTTTCCCTGGCATAGACTATCCAGCTGGTTGGTATTGCCTTAGGTGTTCTATTTCTGTTCGATGTAGGAAGATTTCTTTTTTCTTGTGATTCCACCCCCTACCTCATAGATGATTGTTTGTTAGATATACGAATCATGTTTTGCAATCGGCAATGCACATACTTTGGAAATCATAAGATGCAGCAATATACTGCAGATGAGTTTCAGTATAAGACCAATGTTGGTATTCTTTTTTTTTTTTGTCAGAATGTCTCCTTCAATATATTCAGTGCAGAGTGTAAGCAAGTATTTACTATGGCTATTGAAGTACTGGAATGATAACTCCAGAATAGCTGAATACTTGAGTATGCTCAAATGTTCAGCTTGTTATTTACTATGGCTATTGAAGCAAGTATTTACTTGAGTATGCTGAATACTGAACCTCACTTACGCCTGCTATATGTGATCTTTGTGCAGTATCATACAATAGCTATATCTTACCTACAAACTGCATCCTACTGCATTACATAGATTCAAGATCGTTATTCAGATTCATGGACTTTGAAAGATTTGATGTTATACAGGGTCTGAAGCTTATTTGAACTGTTTCCTCCTCCAGGTTTATGCAAGTGAAATTAGCTGACATACGGAAGGAGGTTCAGTGCCCTATCTGCTTAGGTGAGACTGATAATATTGTTTCTCAGTTTTCGGGGGTTTTTTTTTATGTTTTTTATCTTCAGATTTCAAACTTGAGAATCGAAACCTGGAAATGGTATGATGCTGCGACCCTTTGTGCTTGTGTACATATATGAAGTTTTTTTGTTTTAGTTTTGCTGCATTGATTTAACTTAGCATATTAAACAGCCTGGTTGTTTCATTAATGCAATTATATATTTTTTTACATTGCTAGAAAATGGTGACATTTGCAGTATTATTGATAAAACTATGCTCTATATTTAGTTCCATCTATTTTTCAGTCAATTGAGTGCATCTCAAATGGTAAATAAGTAAAGGCAGCGAGTGCCTGTCTTTTAAAATTGTTAGATGCTCTCTCAATTATATCCCCACCCACCTTGTGAATCATTGATAGCGTATGAACTTATGTTCCTATCAGCAACTGCAGTTTACACATTGAAGAATACCTGCGCACATTAGTTTTCTTTCGTTGCGTGTAGTATGTGGCATTGTTGTCATCTCTAGTTTCATCAGCTATCATGTGTCCATCTGATGGTATTATTTGCCTCGGCATTTTTACAATACTTGCTAAAATGGCTGTATTAATCTAAGGAATTTCTTGGATGAAACCCTAGCAAACCCAAGCCGAAACTCTTTACTAACCACAGTTTGTTACAAGTTAGAAATTTGGGGATTGATTGCTTGATTTGCATCATTTTCTGTAAGGCGGTGCATTTATGATATATCATGGTGTCTAATCCTTCTGATTTGCAGGCATTATCAGAAAGACAAGGACAGTGATGGAATGTTTGCACCGGTTCTGTAGAGACTGCATTGATAAATCTATGCGACTAGGGTATGGTGCCAGTCTGCCGGATGCCATATTTCTGAATAACAATCTTAAAATGTGGCATTGGATGCCTAATTTTGCTCCCATATAGTAAAACAGAGTGTTATTTATTTGATAATATAAAACAATGCTCTGATTTTGCAGAAATAATGAATGCCCAGCATGTCGCACTCATTGTGCAAGCAGACGTTCTTTGAGGGACGATCCTAATTATGATGCCATGATCGCAGTCTTATACCCAGATATTGATAAATATGAGGAAGAGGTAATGTATATGAGCCCCGTCAACATTAGTCATTTGTTTTATTAGCCTCATTTAGCTCTTCCGTGAAGTTATTCTAATATACTTAACACCTCAGGAACTTGCTTTCAACGAACAGGAGAAGACTCGGAATAAAAAGGTGATCTCATATGCTTGCAGTACCATCACTGTATTTGTTTATACAAAGATCATTTTCCTTGTAATCTTATATTTAACGAACGACATCAACACACTCTTGTTTATTCATTAAAGATTCAAGAAACCATCGAGGAAACATTTCGAAGGCAGTCTGAGGCAATTGGTAAGAAGCGTTCCACAGAAAAAGCAACCGCCACTGCCTTTGTAAGGAAGTACAGGAGAAATATGCGAACACGAGGCAGAGGCAGAACCGTAACCCCTGATATTGCCCCTACTGGTTCTGATGATGAAGATATAGAAGAAGAAAATGCTACTGAGGACACCAAAGAGCCATCTTCTGCTGATGATCATTCTCCAGATTTAAGACAGAAAAGATGTAGGAAGAGGTCTTCATCACAAGCTTCACCAGCTGGAACCATTGGCAGTAGTGACCACAGCTTTGAGGAGAATGATGAAGTAGTTGGTGGAAAAGAACTTTTCGCCACCTCTCCATTGCGAGGAGAGATGCTTGCTTGGGGAAAAAATGGTACACGGAGCCAGAATCGACATGGCAGTGCTAATTCAAATGGCAGAATTGGGAGGAGTGGACGTATTGCAAAATTGGTCGATCACCTCCGTACTACTGATGAAATGGATAAAGAGGTATTTTAAAACTGCATGCAATCAGATCGTAAAGTTCATTATTTGCTCTTCTGGACATAACCATTTCTCATAGTTATACTTAGAATTTAGGAATTAATTATGAACTGAAACCTGTTTGGAAAACCATGTGTCAGAGAGAGAGAATTGTGAGATTTGCAAAATTGTGAGAATAGTGACCACGGCACGTTTCCACAGTGTTGCTGGTATTTTAATCTTCTTCCCCTTCTCTTCAATGGAAACAGTAGGAAAGGGTTGCCAGCCTTTTTGTCATTGAAGATGCCTCTACTGCGTGCACCTTCCATGGTTTAGTAGTTCTGTCCAGACGGCAGACGAGCTTAACCTAAACACGTACAAGGATCGGGTGCCAAGTCTCCTGAATTTTTTTGTCTTGCAGTTCCACTTGTATCTTGTTCTCCTTCCTATCGATGGACAAAGCATACCTAACTTGGAAAAGCCTTATCTAAGTTGTCGACCAACCTTGACCATCCAACATCTCGTAAAGGTGATTGCTTGTCTCAATAATATTGTCTTGGTTTTTGAGCAGTTCTACTTTACTCAGTGGACCTGAATAAAAACCAAAGACTGAATTTGCCTTCCTCCAGTTCATTGCTCCTCAATTGTCTCGAAAAGATGAAGAACTTGAGATGTACATAAGGACGGACCGCTACAATGAAAGTGCTGGTTCAAAGGCCTCCAGTACAGGTGTTTTGGAAAGACTGAGGGGAGATAAACTTCTTTCCGAGCTTCACCCTTCATTTGCCTCTAGCAATGGTGATCTGGTAAGACAGTCTTCAAATCGATTTACTGTGATTATGCCTGCTCATTTTTGCATCTGATGCCCATGTCTCTGATCACCAGGAGTTGCTGTATGCTTTGAAAACTCGAGAGTAGATCAATTTTGCTCCGCAGCTATCAATTTATGAGGTCATTGTCCATATGGTAGCAGCAAATGAGATTGGCATCTGATGAACGGATGCATGTAAAAAAGTATTTAATGTGCAAAAATGGTTGAGCTATCCTTTTTCTTCATGAACTTCTTATGTTAATTTACCATCTTTGTAATATATAATGAAGTGGTTAGCAGATGTCCTCAGCAAGTGAATCAAGCAGTCCTCTGTTCACTGTTTGTTTATATCAGTTGGTGGGATAACGGGACGGTGGAAGCTGATTATGATCAAATATACTCATAAATCTGTCATCATGTGCTTCTCTGCTTCTTTGAAGTCGACTCCCTATTTGTTCCTAGTTCAGAAACTAGTGGTTTTTTTAGTTGATCGGGAACTTTGGCCACTGACCCTTGGCAAAATATGACGTTGTAATGGGCACGGAGCATTTACCCTCTACACTAGAATTAAATTCCTTAATTCTGCGGCATGAGTTCCCAGTTTTTTGTACCCTCCTTTTATCGTCCCGCACCAATAACTCCACATGACTAATCGACATAAACACAAAAACCATTTGAATTGATTTTAGAGCAGGGCTTACGGTTCAGCCGGCAGCAGGAGAAATGAAAGCGGCAGCAACATGCAGGGGTAAGCGCATGAGCAGCCTAGCCAATAGGAGTCGCATGCGCGCCCATGCTCCCGCTTGAAACCGCCCGCTCTACGCTCTCTCCTTTTCTCCCCCTACACTCTCTTTTCTCTTTCTCTCTGCCAGTGGTGATTTTTCTGACGTGGCTGTGCTCCAAGCTCAACTAGCTACCTCTATAATACTTACTTGCTCTTAGTGGGCACATTGTTGTACGCAAATTTAATTAGCAATTTTGGGGGCCATGAACAACCAGTCACCCAAGCAGCAGATGAACCATGAATGCATAAAGATGACAACGTGACTGGGTAGAAGATGCAAAAAGATTTGTTTGCTCAGTGGATGAGACGACAGAAGCATCCTCAACTGTATGATTAATAAACGCTTCACAAACGTTGGTTGTCAGGTTCTAGAGAGAAGAGGGAGAGGGGCGCTCCTGGATGCCAGCGTGGATGAGTAGCGCCCACAGATGTTCATGAACTTCACGCCGGCCGCGAGCTTCTCGGCAATTCGATCGGCATGCATGATTGCATGGACGTCGGCGTCGCTTGACGGCGCGAGGAATAGGACCAGCTCCGCCCAGAAGTCAGCTAACACCTTCCACCGCCGCGCCCAGCTGTGGTGAACTCTGCACCTAAGCTCACTCTCAAGCTTTGCTCCCATGCATCCCCAATATAGTCAGTTCGTTGCGCTGCAGTCCCAGAAGCTTACGCATCTGCCTCTCATGATGCCACGCCCGTTGAATTACTCCCTGTACCTCGTATCGTAACCGGGCGGCCTACCGCGGCAACATGTCCGCCGGCGAGGGGGGAGGGGCACCTGCGGCGGCGTCGACGTGGCCTCGCACATGGCCATCCCGACGTACCGCACGAGGTCACGAGGACCGTGTGGATATGCGTGGGCAGATCGCACGCCCACGGCGAGCGCCTGCTTTAGATGCTTTCTTTTCTGCACCAGTTTCAGCGCCTGCTTCCTGCTCTGCCGTCATCGCGTCGCGTTCCGTCATCGAATCGAACGGAACGGCCTCCTCCCTTGCCAGTTCCAGGTGATTCTGGTCGTGGAACGGGCAGGTCTCCAGCAGCCCCAAAGTGTAGGGACGAGGAAGCGGAAGGACTTGTCGCCGACTCGCCGCGCTGGTGCCGGTCGTCGTACGGGCTGAGGACGACGACGACGACTCGACGAGGACCAGGAGGAGGCAGAGTCAGGCAGCTGAGGAGGACGAGGACCTCGACGCGCACCACCTGCCCTTCCACACGGAGCCTTGATGATCTCGACTATGGTCGCCGCCGTGGTATTCTTCAGCCCCATCATCATCGGCAGCTGCTTCAGTGCTCTTGGCTTGCCGTCTTCCGCACGCAGCTCTTCGCTTGATAAGCAATGGTTGTTCACCCGAAGCAGTATAATATTACTCACCTGTCAAGGCTCTTGCCACGCAAAATTTTTGAAATAAAGATGTGCTTGATTGGGGTAAAAAATATTGTAGCTCTAAAAAACATTGTGGCGAAGTCCTAGAAAGCGTGTTTTGTGAGAGGGAGGAATAGTATGAAAAAGTTTGGAATCTGTACACACCCGTGCGTCCGATGTGGCTCAGTTCTCGGAGTTTGACTTGAAAATTACTAAACGAGAGAGCTCGGTCAACTGTCAACAAAATGGAAAACACGGTAAGGTGGCTAGATCTGGCTGATTTCATGTTCGCACATGTGGTTATTTTAGTAGCTTTCAGAAATACTAGTTTATGTGGCAGAACCGCCCAATTTAAACTGGCTCAAGTGCGTCTAGTCACTCTAACGCAGGGTAGCGCCAGCAC
Source organism: Digitaria exilis (assembly GCA_015342445.1). Taxonomy (NCBI): domain Eukaryota; kingdom Viridiplantae; phylum Streptophyta; class Magnoliopsida; order Poales; family Poaceae; genus Digitaria; species Digitaria exilis. The sequence continues at coordinate 770,143 of JACEFO010000970.1, forward strand.
GCACTTCAAACAGTTTAAACCCGGTAGTCTGTCGAGTGTCTCCGGGACATCCCGAATCATCCACTGACAACTTTTACTGAACCATAGCTTAGGATCCTTACCTAGTTGGGAATAACACAACAGGCATTACCTTTTTACATATATACGGAAAGATACGAATTATTACAAACCGAGTTTTGAAACAACCTTACTGCAAACCATAGTACGAAGATCCAAAAACAAACTAGATTTGTACAATTGACGAGACAGAAGAGTCTGGAGTCCTCTAAACATCTAGAGCTATCTGGGACCTCCGATGCTCTAGGGCTTCTGGCTCTCCTCTTCACCCTCGGTTTGCGGAACCTCCTCTGGAGAAACAGAAAGGGGAGAACCCTGAGTACGAAGGTACTCAGCAAGACTTACCCGTCTTACCAAAGAAAAGACTCTCAAGGAAAGATGATTAGGCTTTTGGTGGTTGTTTGGCTGACTCGACCTTTGCGGAAAAGCTCACTAATAATGGGTCCTTAGCTAGCAGTTTTACATCAAATAAGTATTAGCTATTCAACTAAGTGGTAAATGCCTTTTTCACTCAAGTGATACTAGGTTCAAACAGCACTTTGAATCACTCGCATATAATGGTTCAACTTGTTTCCTCTACGATGTTTAACACCTGATCAAGTGCACTCATAACCAAGAGTAGTGTCGATCCGGATCAATGTACATCCTGCAGGAGATACCTAGCCCCCAGTTACGTACAGCTGCGCCAGCTGCCCGCAACAACCTTTCAATCAGTTGGACCAAAGACCGGAAATATCCTCACCCGAACCCGGGAACGCATCCCCACGTGGGCCCCACGTCTGGCGACCACCCCGTGAGTTCCAGATGACGATCCCGCCTTTCTCCGACCCAGCAAGCACCGGTAAGCGATATTTCCAATCAACGAGCCAGCTAATCTAGTTGGCTTTACTGGTCCCATAACCCAGTAAGAAACCAGGTAAAATCACTTGATCAAACAGGTAAACAACGGATCGGTCCTTAGTGACTTTAGTTAGTAGGCAGAGCTAAGGATCGAACCTATGTCAATCCATCTTATCACCCTCTGCCCACTCTCTCTTTTCTTAAGATCTCATATATGATTCATCGATGATTAGTGAGAACATAGATCATTGTATTTAAACATGAACCTTGCAAAGCATAACTAAGTGGATGTGCTCTAATCCATTAATTACTTTCTTATCAAGGTAGTTCTACCAAGGAGTAGTTCATGCATCCAAGTTTTCATTCAACTCCTAACCTAATGCACACATAAAAACATAATATTTGAACTTGTGATCTTCTGAAATAAAGTAGGTAAAGATGCATCCGGGGCTTGCCTTGAGTTTCAAAAAGGTTAGCGGTCTCGGTGACTTCCTGGGATTCCGGAGCAACCACTAGAACCTCCTCGTATTGAACTGGGTCGTCGGAGAATTCCACGTACTCCACTTCCGAGACTTCAGATTCTATATGCGATGCGAGTTAGTGATGAGAGATGCACAGTTTAAACATAGCACACCAATCTGATTTCTCGATACAGTTGCCAGCCAACAAAGCTACCCAAACCTTTCCCAAAAGAAAAAGTTATTTTAAAAAGTGGGTGAATTAATTCCTATTCTTTTTTTATTTATTTATTAAAGGAAAAATTTCTAAGGGTACTAAAATTAATTTCTACTCATAGCTAGCATTTTATTTCTTGTTAAAAGTGTTTATCAACATAAATCCTATTTTAAAATGTGTTTAAAATTATTCTAGCCATTTTTAATACTTAAATTTCTAAGATGGTATTATTATTGAATTCTAAACACTACAAATTTAAAGGTTTAGCATTTTTATAAAATAAAGGAAAATCTAAGGAGATTATTAAAATTTATTTCATATTTTTCTGATTTTTCTATGATTTTCTATAATTAAAACAGTGGAAAAACATAAATTAAATCTATTTCTAAAATCTAATTGGCTTTCTTGCAAAAACCCCCCTCAACTTTCGTTTCTTCCCCGCCGAGGCCCCTGCCCACGCGGAGCAGAGTCCCCCGCGCGGACCGACCCTCCGCCGGCGTTGACTCGCGCACGCTCGCCGGCGGCGAGGTCCTCCGGCGACGACGACTAGCACTAGGGCTACCCTACACGACCGTGTACCCATTCTAGCCCTAAGCTCCCTCGGCAAGCTTCAACCCTAGCTTCAAGGCGGCTCGGCGGCGACGCACGGCGACACACCGTACTTCGGCGAGCTCACTGCACCAGCCGGCCTCACAACCGGCTCACGAGCATCACCAAGGCTAGAGACACCTTATGCGCAACCCTAGCTACCCAGCGCGGCGCTATACGCACTAGCACACCACGCCGGCCATGGCGGGAGCGCGCGTGGCGCACGCGGCGGCGAGCGATTAGCGACTAGACCACGGCGAGACGATGGACAACGGCTACCCCGTGAGCACCAGCAACCCTAGCCGCACCTAGCGCGCGCACCAGCTCGGCCGGAGAAGGCCCGAGCGAGGCTGCTCACGTGCGGCGGCCATGGCGGACGAGCGCCGTGGCGACGAACGGCGTTCCCAACCGGGGAAACGTCGCGCCCAACTAACTAAGCCCCCAAGCACGATCCTAGACCACGAAGCAACGTTGCTACACGCTCAACTCTCGGCCAAACCAACAGCAGCAGCATCAACACGGCGAGAAAAGCTTACCCCGGCGAGACGTCGACGGTGAGCTGCAAGATCGGGTTGCGCCGGGCTGTGGAGTGGTGGAGACGGAACAGGAGCGGGTGGAAACGAACAAGGAGACCAAAGCGAAGCTTTTGGTGGCTAGAAGCAACGCGGAGCGGCTCAGACGGCGGCTGCAGACCCCCGGCTCAACGGCGGCGACGGAGGAGAGCAGAGGAGCTCGCGGCGAAAGGGAAGAAGGCGAGGCCGTCGCCGAGACTTTATCCGCGGCTGAGACCGTCGTTGCGTGCCACCTCCAGCTGCGACGCCGCTCGAGCTGGCTCTCACCGCGAAACGACGCGTGGCCGGTGAAGTGGTCGCGCCGCTCGTCGCCGGCAGCTGCCTGCTAGGCATGACGTCACTTTTCCTCATTTTCACCTCCATTTCCCCGAGATTGGAGCTTCAATTTCTCCCAAATTTGTATGGTAACATCCAAAACTCCCAAAATGAAACTTGTAGCTGGATCATCCAATTTCATTTCATACATTGACACTTACCTCATTTGGGCACGAATTGCAGTCGAATTTGAGCTTCAAAGTTACTGCTGCAACTTATCCCCAAATTCAGAACCCTTATCTGAACTTTGCAAATTACTCTCAAAATTTGAATAGAACATGCCTCTGGTGCTAAAGACAAATTTGAAATTCACCTTCAGGAGTACAACTTCATAGTTGGAAGTTTTTGCAGAAAACTTAAATTTCAAACTCAATTGGATCCCTTTCAACTCAGCTGCCATTTTACTGAATTTCGCTGAAAACATAGTCTGACTGACTTTTCTCTCATGTTTTTCTCCTTGATCCAGCCACTATCTGAGTGTGACCCAAAAACAAAGGTTGTTCTTCATATTTCCCTTAACAACTTTGTTTAAGACACCTTGGTCATACAACCCACAGATCGGTCATAAACTTGACTTGAAAATCGCTGCCCATAATGAAATTTCAGCAAAAATCTGAAAACGGTAGTGTTGTTGTCGGACGATGAATAGTGAACTTTCTCCATTTTCTTCTTCCATTTAATTGAAGCATCATTTCTACACATTTTTCCATCACTTTGTGATCTCTAAGTTCCTTACCTTACAAACTATATTTAGAATTCCCTTGCCTTCAAAATTCCAAATATTTCTTCCCTTTTTGACTTTGCATAACCAATACATTCATAGTACATTGACATAGGCTAAAAGGTGGGATGTCACAGCCCTTCCCCCTTAAAAGAATCTCGTCCCGAGATTCCAGTAGTGATAAAGCTCAAGGCTTGACAATGGAAAGGATAATGTGTCATTACCCAAAGTCTTTGCTTACTTCAAAAAGGAACGGAAACATCAAGTTTATCTTACATATGTACAAAGACTTTCCTTGCTATTCACTTAAACAACTCGGGATACTTAGAAACTAAATATGACTCTTGTTCCCAAGTAGCTTCTTCAGGAGTATGGTTACTCCATTGCACTTTATAAAACTTGATACTTCTTGCTCTGGTATCCCGGGTCTTTTCATCCAAGATTCGGATTGGCTTCTCTTCATAAGTCATATCGGAACTTAGTTCCACTTGCGTATCATCGATTATCTTTTCTGGTACTTGTAGACATTTCTTGAGCTGGGATACATGAAATACGTCATGCACAGCTGCCAACTGAGGGCTCAAAGCTAGCCTATAAGCCACGGAACCTTTTCGTTCCAGAATCTCATAAGGACCAACATACCTCGGAGCTAACTTTCCTTTTACTCCAAACCTTTGAAGTCCCTTCATAGGAGATACACGCAGATAGACGTAATCCCCTACTTTGAATTGCAACGGCGTTCTTCTTTTATCAGCATAGCTCTTTTGTCGTGATTGAGCAATCCGTAAGTGTTCGCGAATTTGAGCGACCTTCTGCTCGGCTTCCTTAACAAGATCCGGCCCAAAAGTGAACCTTTCCCCAGCCTCAGTCCAATTCAACGGCGTTCGACACCTTCGGCCATACAAAGCCTCGAAAGGTGCCATTCGAATGCTGGACTGATAACTGTCATTATATGAGAATTCGGCCAGATGTAAACATTCATCCCATTTCTTAGAGAAAGTCAACGCACATGCTCTCAACATGTCTTCCAGGATTTGGTTGACTCGTTCTGTCTGCCCTCCAGTTTGTGGATGATAGGCAGAACTTCGTATCAGGGTGGTACCCATCGCTTGATGTAGTTGTTCCCAAAACCGAGATACAAACTGTGAGCCTCTATCTGAAGTAATAGTCTTGGGTACCCCATGCAGAGACACGATCCGCTCTAAAAACAATCCTGCATATTTCGTCGAAGAATATGAAGTCTTGACCGGTATGAAGTGAGACGATTTAGTTAACCGATCGACAATGACCCAGATAGAATTATATCCCTTAGATGTGGTAGGTAAGCCCACAATAAAATCCATGGATATATCTTCCCATTTCCACACAGGAACGCTCAAAGGTTGTAACAACCCTGCAGCCTTCTGGGTGATAGGCTTCACCCTTCGGCAAGTGTCACACCTCGACACATAACGAGCAATCTCTCTCTTCATTCGAGTCCACCAGACTCGTTGTTTTAAGTCATGATACATTTTTGTACTCCCAGGATGAATAGAGTACCTAGACAAATGTGCTTCATCCAAGATCTTCCTCCTTAACTCCCAATATTTTGGCACCACAATTCTATTTCTAAAATAAAATATGCCATTTTCATCTTGAGTAAAACAAACAGGTTTCCCTTCAGCTATACGCTTCTTTAGGATTTTCATTTTCTTATCCTTTAATTGCGCCCTCTCGATTTGTTCTTTCAAAGTATCCGGAATCACGATATTCCTTACAGATCCCTGAATAACCATTTCAATTCCCATCTCTTCCATGTCTTGACACAGGGTCTTTGCCCTTCTATGGACCGTCAAACAATGGCATTGAACTTTTCTGCTCAAAGCATCGGCTACCACATTCGCTTTACCCGGATGATAGTGAATATCCAGGTTATAATCCTTAATCAACTCCAACCACCTTCGTTGTCGCATGTTTAGCTCTGATTGAGTAAAAATATACTTTAGACTCTTGTGGTCAGAATAGATACGACACCCACTTCCCAAAAGATAGTGTCGCCATATCTTAAGAGCATGCACTACGGCAGCAAGTTCTAAATCATGAGTAGGGTAATTTTCTTCGTGCCGCTTTAACTGCCTGGAGGCATAAGCAATGACTCTACCCTCCTGCATCAACACACAGCCCAAACCTTTACCGGAAGCGTCACAATATATATCAAAAGGCTTCTCGATATCTGGCTGAGCTAGAACTGGAGCGGTGGTCAACAACTTCTTTAACTTTTGAAATGCTTCTTCACATTGATCGCTCCATTCAAACTTATTGTCCTTCTTAAGTAACTCAGTTAAAGGTTTAGCTATCTTGGAGAAATCTGGAATGAACCGTCGATAATAGCCGGCCATTCCCAGAAAACTCCTAACCTTGGTTACCGATTGCGGTGGTTGCCAGTTCAATACCTCCTCAACTTTACTCGGGTCAACTTCTACACCATCCGCCGACAAAACATGGCCCAAGAAAGGTACCTTTTTCAACCAAAACTCACACTTACTCAACTTTGCATATAATTTATGATCTCTCAACCTTTGCAGAACAATACGCAAATGCTCTGCATGTTCTTCTTCACTTTTTGAGAAGACTAAAATATCATCTATGAACACTACTACAAATTTATCCAGTTCAGGCATGAACACTGTGTTCATCAGATACATGAAATGCGCTGGGGCATTTGTTAAACCAAAAGACATCACTAGATATTCATAGAGACCGTATCTAGTGGAGAAAGCCGTTTTGGGAATATCCTCCGGCTTAATCCGTATCTGGTGATACCCAGACCGGAGATCAATCTTAGAGAAGACTTTTGCTCCAATCAATTGATCAAACAACAAATCAATCCGGGGTAAGGGATATTTATTCTTGATGGTTACCGCATTCAAGGGACGGTAATCAACACATAACCGTAGGGTGTGATCTTTCTTTTTCACAAATATAGCTGGACAACCCCATGGTGATGCACTAGGCCGTATGAAACCTTTATCTAGTAGTTCTTGCAATTGTACCTTCAGTTCTGTTAGTTCCTTAGGTGGCATTCTATAAGGTCTTCTAGATATAGGAGCTGTCCCAGGCTCGAGCTCAATAGTAAACTCTACCTCTCGAACTGGTGGTAACCCTGGTAGATCTTCCGGAAAGACATCCGGAAATTCATTAACCACAGGTATTGACTCTAGGGTTACTGCCCTCGTCTTTCTGACCATACAGTCTAAAGTTTGATGGGCAGGCAAAGTGATCTTCACCTCCCGACCAAGAGCATTATTAAAACAAATCTCCCTAGATCCTGTATCTATCAAAACTTTGTTCTGGGTCATCCAATTCATCCCCAAAATGATATCAATCCCTTGATCTTCAAGAACTAAGGGTAAAACATTTATTAGGTGCCCCTCTAAACTCAAAGCCACATCACTAGCCACTAGATTAGTAGTTTGCTTTGCCCCCGTGGATTCTATCACATACTTGTTTCTTAACTCTCGAGTGGCTAATTGATGTTTCTCTACAAAGGTCTTACTTATGAAAGTATGCGAGGCACCAGAATCAAATAAAACAATGGCGGGTTGGTTGTTGAGAGGAAACATACCAGCCATAACCGGTTCTCCTTCCGGTATTTCTTCAACATTCATATAGTGGACTCGTCCAGTCTTGACATTAAAAACCTTCTTCCTCACAAACCTCTGGCCCACACCTTGCCCTGAAGTTTGTGCTTTAACATTCTGGGTGCCACCCTGCTTAGGAAGACGACAGTCACGAGCAAAATGTCCGGCTTGCCCACAATTGTAACAAGGCTGCTTGTTGCCTGGCGTTGCCGGATACCGGTTACCTTGGGGTTGAGGATTAACTGGGCGAGGTGCACTATAAGGACTCCTCACCGCCCATGATTGCTGTGGAGGCTGCGGTTGCGGGGCTCGGAAAGTAGGACGAGGTGGCCCCCGATATACCACCTTGTAACGTGGTGGAGCATTGCTTGAGGCTTCCATGGGAGGGTTTTTTCTCTTCAGAGCTTCCTCCCGCCTGAGAGATTCATCCAACGCTTTCATCTTCGCCTCAGCTGAGATGGCCATACTTACTGCTTCCCCATAATTGTGCAAGGTGCAAGTAACCAACTTCTCCTGCATCCTGACATTGAGTCCTCGGAGATAACAGTCCCTCTTCTTGATCTCACTATCCACATGTTCAGGAGCATACTGGGCCAAATGATCAAAATCACGAGTATAATCTAGCACACTCCTGTTACCCTGCTGTAACCGCAGGAATTCCTCCAACTTCAGCTTCAATATACCATCAGGGATGAAATGAGCACAGAAAACTATTTTGAAATCTTCCCAATTCAGTGCCCCTTCCGCCGGTTGTCGAGACAAAAAGCTAGCCCACCAAGTACCAGCGGGTCCTTGCAGCTGTAGTCCTGCAAATTCCACCTTCTGGGCTTCAGTACACTGGGGAATAACTCGGAACTTCTGCTCCAGAGTCTGAATCCATTCCCGCGCTTCAAGTGGATGTTCAGCTTGACTGAAGACAGGTGGATGGGTCTCTAGGAACTGAGAGTACGTAACTCCCTGATGCCCGGCTTGCCTTCCAGACGGACGATTACCCAAATTTTGAGCAATCAGGTTCAACAGCCGAGTTTGCTCAGTCCCGGAGTTTATGAGGTGAGCAAACGCGTCTGTCAAGGTAGGAGGTCCAGGTGGAGCATTGGGGTCCTCCCTCGAGCTAGACTGCTGATTCCTTTGATTTGCCATTCTACAAAAAGTTCAGTGCAGGAGAGCATTAACTTCCATTCAACTAATATGTCAAACTTGCAAAAGAAAAAGGTAAACTTCCTTCTGAACCACCTTCACATAGATGCAAACCACCATTATATATATCACATATGTACTCGTTCACATGACAGTGGTTCAGATATCACATCAGAACATATACACAACTCTCTAGGAGTTAGATCCTACAAGCTCAAACCACCCCACACACATACATAACTTACAACCCTAGGGTTCCAAGTACTAGCATGCTACTTACACGTACATATGCACAAAACACTTTGCTCTCAGTCTCACACAAACCCCCAAAAGAACCCTGCAAGCCACACTCCCCTCACTCTCCACCCTCCATCGGAGCAGGCTGGTTGACGGAGTTCTCACTTCCATCCGACCTGACCGCACTGGAAACCGACGACGAAGTCGAAGAAGACGAAGAACTGGTGACGGTGGTCATACCGGACTCTCCCTGGATCTCACTGGGGTCTTCCTCCTCACTATCATCATCCACCACTACTGGATGGAACTCCAGTGGCCCGAGTCCTTCAGGATCGAATCCATCCGCATTTGCATTAGCCCATGCAAACGCATTTGGATCCTCTGGCAGTGCTTCATTGTGTTCCTCGACCTCGAACTCAAAACCTTCGAAACCTTCCAGAACCTCATCGGCGAACTGCGCATCCTCTGGTGCAGGTGGTGCAGCTAGAGCGGGCTCCATGCCCACTATGTCCACCTCTTCATCTGCCCCTTCCTGAGCTGGCAGTTGATCCTCAACTGGGGCTGGTGGTGCTTCAACTTGGTGATTTGCAGCTGCTACCAAATGCTCGTACTGCTCCAAAGCAGTCCTCAGAGCGACAATCTCATCCTGCTACATCGAGATGCGGGCCTGCAACTCCCGCGTGCTGACTCCCACCGCTTCAGCCTGTGCTGCGGTAGTCTCTGCCCCAACTTCCTTGAGATGTTGTATCTCCGCATCCTTCTCGTCCATCCTACGAGCCATGTCCCTCATCGATCTCTCCATCTCATGCTCTCTATCATACATGGCCCGCTGAGCTTCTTCCAGACCAGACTTCATTCCCAGCATCTTCATCTTGAAATCCGTGTTCTTCTCCATCTGCCGCTGATAACTCTTCTGACATATCTGTAGGAGACTGAACAGGGACACCATGTAGTCCACCGAAGATGCTGCAATCTCATCACTCTCTACCCTTGACTTGTTCTTCAAAGCCTTGACTCGCCGCTTCCAAACCCCATCTTCTGGATCCTGTAGCGGGAAGAACCTGGCAGAGCTTGTACCAATCTCAAACTTATTCTTCTGACATAGCTCAGTGAGAGCTGCCAAAGCTGCAGTCTGGACAGTATCCTCAAACTCAAAACCCTGGACTCGAGTCTCGTCCAGCTTCCATGTAGCATGAGTCTCTGACTCTGGAATGTGTACATAGACAGTACACCCAACCTGCTGCAGAGTGTCAAACTGCTTCCAGATGTACAATGGTGGCTCCTCAAAGCCCTTTTCCTGCAAGATCTGCCACAAAACTCTGGTGAAACCAGGGCGATCATGGTAGCATCCCTGGGTCCAGCCGTCCTGATCCGTGTGCTCCATTGTCTCCATCTGTAGAGACAACCACGGTCAACAACGGCACACACCAACAACCCCCCAAAGAAAAGTTTCGAAAACATGCAATGCACATGATGCAACGTTTTCCTACGCCCTCACAGACCCATATCTCACTCGTATAAAACTTTGGTGGCATCGTAGAGCTCTCCCTATATATATATTCTACCGTATCTAGCGGTATGCTAACAGTCAGCATCTGCAAAACAACAGCCATTAAACTACGGCCACCAAACGACACAACCTTTTTTATAATTTAAAATAGGTCCCCGAAGTTTTAAAATAGTAACACCTCTGAGTTATCCCAACCTATGGCTCTGATACCAGCTGTGGCAGAACCGCCCAATTTAAACTGGCTCAAGTGCGTCTAGTCACTCTAACGCAGGGTAGCGCCAGCACGCACTTCAAACAGTTTAAACCCGGTAGTCTGTCGAGTGTCCCCGGGACATCCCGAATCATCCACTGACAACTTTTACTGAACCATAGCTTAGGATCCTTACCTAGTTGGGAATAACACAACAGGCATTACCTTTTTACATATATACGGAAAGATACGAATTATTACAAACCGAGTTTTGAAACAACCTTACTGCAAACCATAGTACGAAGATCCAAAAACAAACTAGATTTGTACAATTGACGAGACAGAAGAGTCTGGAGTCCTCTAAACATCTAGAGCTATCTGGGACCTCCGATGCTCTAGGGCTTCTGGCTCTCCTCTTCACCCTCGGTTTGCGGAACCTCCTCTGGAGAAACAGAAAGGGGAGAACCCTGAGTACGAAGGTACTCAGCAAGACTTACCCGTCTTACCAAAGAAAAGACTCTCAAGGAAAGATGATTAGGCTTTTGGTGGTTGTTTGGCTAACTCGACCTTTGCGGAAAAGCTCACTAATAATGGGTCCTTAGCTAGCAGTTTTACATCAAATAAGTATTAGCTATTCAACTAAGTGGTAAATGCCTTTTTCACTCAAGTGATACTAGGTTCAAACAGCACTTTGAATCACTCGCATATAATGGTTCAACTTGTTTCCTCTACGATGTTTAACACCTGATCAAGTGCACTCATAACCAAGAGTAGTGTCGATCCGGATCAATGTACATCCTGCAGGAGATACCTAGCCCCCAGTTACGTACAGCTGCGCCAGCTGCCCGCAACAACCTTTCAATCAGTTGGACCAAAGACCGGAAATATCCTCACCCGAACCCGGGAACGCATCCCCACGTGGGCCCCACGTCTGGCGACCACCCCGTGAGTTCCAGATGACGATCCCGCCTTTCTCCGACCCAGCAAGCACCGGTAAGCGATATTTCCAATCAACGAGCCAGCTAATCTAGTTGGCTTTACTGGTCCCATAACCCAGTAAGAAACCAGGTAAAATCACTTGATCAAACAGGTAAACAACGGATCGGTCCTTAGTGACTTTAGTTAGTAGGCAGAGCTAAGGATCGAACCTATGTCAATCCATCTTATCACCCTCTGCCCACTCTCTCTTTTCTTAAGATCTCATATATGATTCATCGATGATTAGTGAGAACCTAGATCATTGTATTTAAACATGAACCTTGCAAAGCATAACTAAGTGGATGTGCTCTAATCCATTAATTACTTTCTTATCAAGGTAGTTCTACCAAGGAGTAGTTCATGCATCCAAGTTTTCATTCAACTCCTAACCTAATGCACACATAAAAACATAATATTTGAACTTGTGATCTTCTGAAATAAAGTAGGTAAAGATGCATCCGGGGCTTGCCTTGAGTTTCAAAAAGGTTAGCGGTCTCGGTGACTTCCTGGGATTCCGGAGCAACCACTAGAACCTCCTCGTATTGAACTGGGTCGTCGGAGAATTCCACGTACTCCACTTCCGAGACTTCAGATTCTATATGCGATGCGAGTTAGTGATGAGAGATGCACAGTTTAAACATAGCACACCAATCTGATTTCTCGATACAGTTGCCAGCCAACAAAGCTACCCAAACCTTTCCCAAAAGAAAAAGTTATTTTAAAAAGTGGGTGAATTAATTCCTATTCTTTTTTTATTTATTTATTAAAGGAAAAATTTCTAAGGGTACTAAAATTAATTTCTACTCATAGCTAGCATTTTATTTCTTGTTAAAAGTGTTTATCAACATAAATCCTATTTTAAAATGTGTTTAAAATTATTCTAGCCATTTTTAATACTTAAATTTCTAAGATGGTATTATTATTGAATTCTAAACACTACAAATTTAAAGGTTTAGCATTTTTATAAAATAAAGGAAAATCTAAGGAGATTATTAAAATTTATTTCATATTTTTCTGATTTTTCTATGATTTTCTATAATTAAAACAGTGGAAAAACATAAATTAAATCTATTTCTAAAATCTAATTGGCTTTCTTGCAAAAACCCCCCTCAACTTTCGTTTCTTCCCTGCCGAGGCCCCTGCCCACGCGGAGCAGAGTCCCCCGCGCGGACCGACCCTCCGCCGGCGTTGACTCGCGCACGCTCGCCGGCGGCGAGGTCCTCCGGCGACGACGACTAGCACTAGGGCTACCCTACACGACCGTGTACCCATTCTAGCCCTAAGCTCCCTCGGCAAGCTTCAACCCTAGCTTCAAGGCGGCTCGGCGGCGACGCACGGCGACACACCGTACTTCGGCGAGCTCACTGCACCAGCCGGCCTCACAACCGGCTCACGAGCATCACCAAGGCTAGAGACACCTTATGCGCAACCCTAGCTACCCAGCGCGGCGCTATACGCACTAGCACACCACGCCGGCCATGGCGGGAGCGCGCGTGGCGCACGCGGCGGCGAGCGATTAGCGACTAGACCACGGCGAGACGATGGACAACGGCTACCCCGTGAGCACCAGCAACCCTAGCCGCACCTAGCGCGCGCACCAGCTCGGCCGGAGAAGGCCCGAGCGAGGCTGCTCACGTGCGGCGGCCATGGCGGACGAGCGCCGTGGCGACGAACGGCGTTCCCAACCGGGGAAACGTCGCGCCCAACTAACTAAGCCCCCAAGCACGATCCTAGACCACGAAGCAACGTTGCTACACGCTCAACTCTCGGCCAAACCAACAGCAGCAGCATCAACACGGCGAGAAAAGCTTACCCCGGCGAGACGTCGACGGTGAGCTGCAAGATCGGGTTGCGCCGGGCTGTGGAGTGGTGGAGACGGAACAGGAGCGGGTGGAAACGAACAAGGAGACCAAAGCGAAGCTTTTGGTGGCTAGAAGCAACGCGGAGCGGCTCAGACAGCGGCTGCAGACCCCCGGCTCAACGGCGGCGACGGAGGAGAGCAGAGGAGCTCGCGGCGAAAGGGAAGAAGGCGAGGCCGTCGCCGAGACTTTATCCGCGGCTGAGACCGTCGTTGCGTGCCACCTCCAGCTGCGACGCCGCTCGAGCTGGCTCTCACCGCGAAACGACGCGTGGCCGGCGAAGTGGTCGCGCCGCTCGTCGCCGGCAGCTGCCTGCTAGGCATGACGTCACTTTTCCTCATTTTCACCTCCATTTCCCCGAGATTGGAGCTTCAATTTCTCCCAAATTTGTATGGTAACATCCAAAACTCCCAAAATGAAACTTGTAGCTGGATCATCCAATTTCATTTCATACATTGACACTTACCTCATTTGGGCACGAATTGCAGTCGAATTTGAGCTTCAAAGTTACTGCTGCAACTTATCCCCAAATTCAGAACCCTTATCTGAACTTTGCAAATTACTCTCAAAATTTGAATAGAACATGCCTCTGGTGCTAAAGACAAATTTGAAATTCACCTTCAGGAGTACAACTTCATAGTTGGAAGTTTTTGCAGAAAACTTAAATTTCAAACTCAATTGGATCCCTTTCAACTCAGCTGCCATTTTACTGAATTTCGCTGAAAACATAGTCTGACTGACTTTTCTCTCATGTTTTTCTCCTTGATCCAGCCACTATCTGAGTGTGACCCAAAAACAAAAGTTGTTCTTCATACTTCCCTTAACAACTTTGTTTAAGACACCTTGGTCATACAACCCACAGATCGGTCATAAACTTGACTTGAAAATCGCTGCCCATAATGAAATTTCAGCAAAAATCTGAAAACGGTAGTGTTGTTGTCGGACGATGAATAGTGAACTTTCTCCATTTTCTTCTTCCATTTAATTGAAGCATCATTTCTACACATTTTTCCATCACTTTGTGATCTCTAAGTTCCTTACCTTACAAACTATATTTAGAATTCCCTTGCCTTCAAAATTCCAAATATTTCTTCCCTTTTTGACTTTGCATAACCAATACATTCATAGTACATTGACATAGGCTAAAAGGTGGGATGTCACAGTTTATCTATTAAAAGTTGCGGACAATATCAATGAGTTTCTATGTTAATTCAGAAAGGAGAGACAATTAGATTGGTGATTTAGCGGTCTAGATAACGCAAAGAGTTTGTGACAGATAATATTCATAAACAAACAAGAGAATTAGAAAATGAGTTATGTGTAATACAAACAATAGGTATTAAACTGAGAATCTAATAATAATAATAATAATAGTTGACTTGAAGTCCACATAAAAAAGGTAAATGTATAACTAAATTTAAAACAAAGAAAATTAGAAATAGAAGTTGAATTGGAAATTGGGATGCTAGTGCTACATATTTAAATAGAGAGGCAGAGTCTATACCAAATATAAATAACTTCATCTAGAATAGATAAGCATGTTACTTGTACAATTATTTTTTTAAATGGGAATAAATTAAACAATCGCATACCCAACATATGCCATACAACATATAATATGATGAAAAAAAAGACCTCATACTAGGCCACTTACCAAACACAATGAAAAATATTGGTATTAGAAAATCACCTACCACTCTATTTTCATGATCAATTTCACATTTTCGCTAGTGTTTAGAACATGGTAGTTGAAATCGTATATTCTAAGTCAATTCTTAAGATATTAGAATTGCACAGTGAGGTTCTTGAATTCTACATATAAATTGTAAAATTGAGCAATGATATCATATTCTCATAACCATGGTTTTAGAGTGTGGTGATATAAGAAATAGTTCTAGTTTTTGAAGTTGTTTAGTTGTGGGTAATTTACTATGGCAAAATTTTACTATATCAAAAGTTTGTGAGGAGAATAACGATTTTCAATGGAACGAAAAGACTAAAGAAATAGTAAAGTATGGAAAACTAAACATCTTCATGTCAATGCATCTAGACCGTCAGAAAGAGACGTGACCTCTATCATCTTATTACCACTCAGTTGCTGGAGATAGATGCGTCAGAAAGAGGTTTGTACGACCTCTATCATCTTTCCCTTTCTTTGCACAATCTTTTCATTTTATCATGTCCCTACCTATGGCATTATATTTCCTTGCCTACACCCACCTAAGTAAGGCCAGTCTTAATGGAGGTTTCATGGGTATTAAATTCACTGCCACATCAGCAGTTTTGCCGACATGACAGGGTAATTAAGAGGGGGAGTTTTATGGGATGTGAGGGGAGTTTCATCACCATGAAACTCCTGTGGCACAGTTACCTAGTTTCCAGTATAGGTAATTGTGCCCATAAAACTCCCAAACTGGCCTAAGTATTGTCTTACGTGATTTTCGATTGTCTTTCCTCTTTCCGTACTGTCCACCGACCACCTTCATTGCTAATAACTCAGCCGTACTCCGACGCTCAAAGATCACTAGAGGTCCCCAGTAGCCCCTCATTCCCTAATCTCGTATCTAGACATCAGCAAAGATATTAAGGCTGTGTTTAGATTGGGATAAAAACACTGTAGCTGGAGAAAAATACTGTAGCACTTGCTGGGAAGCATGTTTTATGACAGAGGTGAATAGTGAAAAGTTGGAATGGATAGTATTTTCTTAGGGAATCTAAACATGGCCTAAAGTGCACATTCATACATGGAGATGGCATGTGATTGGTGGAAGGTTGGAGGGAGTAGAAATAAAGAAATAAATATTTTTATATTAAATCTATTCAAAGACATAAATATTTATATTATTATGATCAAACTTAAAATTGTTTGACTCTTTAGTGTTATAGTTTTTTTTTGAACGGAAGCAATATTTTTCCCCGCACCGGGACCGGGACACGGCACAGAACACCTCTTGGATCTACTAGCACACTTTACATGAACACGGAATATCCTACCTGTCGATTTCTTCCACTCCACACCTTTTTCTCTGGCTCTCGCAGCCGGCAACAAAAGCCGGCTCTGATGCTACGGCCGCCGCCGGTGCCAGTACGCCCTTCCGCTCCCCGCGCCTCCCCGCTTCCGCCTCCCCAGAGCAGCAAACCCGAACACCGATTCGACCACAACCACCAGCGCCGCCGCCGCCGCCGCGGAAAAAGCGGCCGACATGGGCGCGGCAGCGTGGTGGCGGCGCGCCATCGGGCAGCGGTTCAACCCGGCCGGCGTGGCCGCGGTGGCGACCGTTGCGGCGTCGGAGCCTCGCCTGGCGCTGCCGCACGTGTCGGTGCACGACATCCGGTGGCTCGACTGGGCCGAGCTCCGCCGTGCTGGGTTCCGCGGCGTCGTCTTCGACAAGGACAACACGCTCACGGCCCCCTACGCGCCCGCGCTCTGGCCGCCGCTCGCCGCCGCGTTCGACCAGTGCCGCGCGGCGTTCCCGCCCGGCGCCCTCGCCATCTACAGCAACTCCGCAGGTTTGGCTGCTCCCACAAGCCGTTGAATTGTGGGGAAATGGGGAAAAGAGCCTGTTGATATGATTTAACTGTTGGTGGGTATGCACAGGGTTGAAGCAGTACGATCCAGATGGTGTGGACGCCAGGGCTATCGAGGCAGCCATCGAGGGCGTTCATGTGATCAGGCATGGCAAGTGCAGACTCACTGTCCTCGATAGTTTATACTTGATCATAGTTTTGGTTTGAACCGTTGGATAATCCTCTTTAGTTCTTAACTTGATTTGCTTGTTAGTTATATCACTATAACCTGTCATTGCATGGAATGGTATTGTTCATATTAATGGGTATATTGCAAACAATAGGAATCTGATTTCTGCATTATTATGTAACCTGTTAAAATCTTCACCAACATCATTTGTTGTTGGATGGAAACTTATTGGATGAAGGTAATTTGTTGCCTGATGTTCGATATGCATTTTGTTTTTCAACAATTACCATTGTTAACCCACTGTTTAGCATCATCACTTTGTTTACTTGTGTCGTTTGTATGGAAATTGAACGCTGAAATGCACCATACAATTTGTTCATACATATTTCTTCCGTAATTTGTCTTTTCCTACAGATACTGAAGATAATGCATCTATGCATTCATTCTGTTGAGCGCAGATACAAAGAAACCTGGTGGAGCAGCCATGGAAATAGAGAGTTACTTTGGTTGTTCGGCATCAGTTCTTGTGATGGTATGAACATAGTTATGAACTATTCACCAATAAGATGTATAATAACTTCTAATTTTAGTTTGTCACCGCTCCAGGTTGGTGACCGATACTTCACTGATGTGGTCTATGGGAACAGGAATGGCTTTCTTACAGTATTGACTGAACCGTTAAATTTCGCTGGTGAATCATACATTGTGAAAAGGGTATGTTTCCTTTTTTCCCTTTGAAGCTGAGATGATATTTTGCATTGAAAGGAGAAACGAAGCCAGGCAATATTCTTGATGCAATCCTAATGCTGAAACTTTATTCTCCTAAGGCACTAACAAGCTTCTTTGTTTATGGATTTTGTGGCTTCGTATTCAGCTGCATGAAGTATCATAAGTTTTATATATTAGCGAAAGGAAAGCCAAGAAATTAAAGGGCTATGAGCCATACCTTGTGATAACTGTTGTAGTCTAGCATAATAGTCAGTCTGGCATGATCAAAATTGTTTGCGTATGAAACTATCTGTTTTCTCTCAAATCGCACCCAAGGTGCTCTTTTACGTTCATTTTATAAATGGATTTTCTCTGCAACTGGAAGTTTCTAATAACAACTCAGTGTCATGTTCCGTAGAAGCTGCAGTTAAAGGATTGTTCATCTTCACAGATCATAGTTCCTGATTATATTATTTATTCAGTCACACTTTATTTGGCAAATAGACATTGTGGATTATCAGTTTAGACAGTTTAAAATATTCATTTTCTGATTATTTGTTAAAGATAATGCTTCGAGTATACAGAGTGTTTCTGACTATTTACTATGATATATGTTGCCCACGTGTTATGTAGTTCTTACTGGTTTGTGATAATATTATGCTTCCTCAGGTTAGGAAACTGGAGGCATACATTGTCAGCTATTGGTACAAGAAAGGGCACAAACCTGTTAAGCATCCGTTGCTCCCAGACGCAAGAAGAATTGTGAAATTTGACCCGTATGACGACTCGGTTACAATCACAGGATAGCATGCTGATCTATGCTGCTCCTGCTGATACTAGAAATGCACTGGGGTCTTTTCTCTGGAGTCTGGACCAGTGAGTGTAGAGAGATGTTTGTTGCCAAGAAGATTTACACAAGGGAGAGAAAAAAATATGGTGTACTGATTTTCGTCCTATCTTTTAGCATAATGCAATTTCCGGGAAATATATTTTTGATAATCCTGTGCGTGAAGCCGTGAACATTATTGTTGCCTTGTTGGTACCTGATTCCGTCCTACGTAACATGCTTCACATACAGTAATAGCTTGGCAGATGCAGTTCCGTACTTCCTTGCCGCCCATGGCCGTTGCCGTGCGGCTCGGCAACCGTACAGCGGCGATCGCCGTGGGTGTCTCTCAGGTCTCGCTACTCGCCGCCCCTAGGCACTAAATGGTATTCTCACCTGATGTAAACAGAATTTGCACCAACGCTGACCAAATTAATACATGGTGATCATTTCTGGGGTTAATTAGCCAGGTGTACCTGACTTATGAATATCTGTTTTTTCATTAAAAAATCATAATATCTAGGAAATTCAGACCAGGAGGCAGCATCAGGCACCAGCACAGAGCTTGAATGGAAAGACAAATAGAATTTGCAAATTTCAGACTTTCACATATTAGATTGAACCACTGTCAACCATTGTTTCTACAGAGCAGCAAAGCCATCTGGATTCAACTTGGAAATATTCACTGTGAACGTCTGAACTGCTCAGTTATCTTTGGTATGCTTTTATTTGCTCAGCAGTTGCTGTGGTGTTTACAGAGATGACTTCGGCTTGACGTTTGAAGATTTTTGTCCATATGAATATACACCAACTCCACGCTTCTTCCCCAGCCGGCCAGCATCAACATATTGAACTAGAAGAGGGCAAGGGCTGTATTTGTTATCTCCCAGGCCATTGTGAAGCACCCGAAGTACTGAAAGGCAGACATCCAACCCGATGAAATCAGCGAGCTGCAGGGGCCCCATCGGGTGATTTGTGCCCAACTTCATCCCTGTGTCAATGTCTTCTTTGGTCGCCACTCCGGTGTACAGCGCCCAGAACGCCTCATTGATCAGCGGCATGAGAATCCGGTTCACAATGAATCCTGGGTAATCTTGCGAGCATATGACAGTCTTCCCAAGCCTGCAGATTTTGAAAACATCAGGAAATCTGAAGCGTAACAAGCCCATTAACATCAACGTTACATATTAGACAGGTGTTGTTAATATCTAAGATAGGCAAGTGTTTGTGCTGAGACAGGTGCCCGTTGCTTTAAAAACCTGTGTGCCATTTTGTGGACAAAATTGTTTTAGTGGCACAATCATGTGGGCATTGAAATATTTGTGTTGAAGGGAAACCACTGTGTTACCTGCTACAACTGCCAGAAGTTTTGACAAAGTAAATACTGCTGGTAGTGACAATTCAGGACCTAAACTTTACCAGAACTTTGAAATGAAGGACACTCAACTGCCTTTCAGATAAATTAACTTGTTTTGTGCCACTACCTATGAACAAGCTGATCCAGGTGAAAACATGTAATGACCAGGATTCTTACCTCTCAGAAAAAGATTTGACCGCAGCAAACACCTCGTCTGATGTATCAGCTCCTCGGATAATCTCGATTAATCTCATTATCGGAGGAGGGTTAAAGAAGTGCATGCCTATCACCTGCAGTGTGGAAGCCAAGTTACAATCTTGATCATATATTCAGATTCTTGGCATGTACAGATAGATGCCGGATTGCTCGTCACCTGACCTGAGAAGGGCGTTTGGTAGCTGAAGCCAGGCGAGTTATAGAGATGGAGCTAGTGTTGGACGCAAGAATGGCGGAGGGCTTCGTGATCTTATCCAGCTCCACGAACAGCTTCTTCTTGACATCTTCGTTCTCAACGATGGCCTCAATCACAAGATCCGCTTCCCTGAGATCTTGCACAGTGGAGACGCACCTTATCCGCTTGATTGAGTCTTCGCACGCGGCCTGAAAGACCAACCGAACCCAAAATTTGTCAGAGGGGAAAGCTGAAAGCAGCATCTTTTACTGAGTGACCTGGCCCGGTTTGGGTAGGGGAAGGTCAACGCGCCTCACCTGGGAAAGCTGGCCCTTGGCGGCGAGGCGGCGGAGGGAGGCGGAGATGGAGGCGACGGCTCGGGTGAGGGCGGCGGAGTCGGCGTCGAGGAGGAGGACGGCGCAGCCGGCGGCAGCGGCGAGCTGGGCGATGCCCGAGCCCATCTGCCCCGCGCCGATCACGCCCACCGCCGCGATCTCACTCGCTGTCGCCATGGATTCCTCTCTGAAGGAAGCGGTCGGGCTTATCGTCAACGGACCCTTCCGAGTTCTGACACTACAGGAGTAGTTCAGCTAGCCAAAACACTTTCCGTGGCGTCTCGTGCTTTTCTACTAGTATATGCAATTGATAGTTCCGAAATCACAAATATTAACAACTGAAAGTCGTTTTCGCTTGCTTTGAAGCACAATTTAGAACCATTTTCTACTGCTATGTGATCGTAGGCCGGCAACATACTGGAATCCATGAACACTCATCAATTTCAGCGTTAGCTGGGAACACTCTCATAAATTTCAGCGTTAGCTGGGATTTTGCTTGCGGGCACAGCATACCGTTCGTAGCCCACCTAATGTTGAAGGCAACTTGGTGCGTGTTTTCACCCTGTCAGCAGTCAGCCTATCGAATTATCGAATTGTGTTCCCACAAAAAAAAGCGAACCGAATTGTGAGAGTACATAGTACTAAAAATCAATAGCCTTTGTACGAACCCAGAAATTCATGATACAATCATTAATTACGGCAAGTACAACAGTTTAGACAGCTGTTGTCTTTTTGCCACGTACAGTCGGCTAAATAGACAGCTTCTACAACAGTTTAGATAGTTGTTGTCTTTTTATTGTCTACAAGTCATTTATTTCAACCTTTAACTCATAAAGCATGGTGATCTAAGTACACAATTTGATCTTTGTAATCATTTTGTTGCTTACAGCCTTACATGGAAGAACACATAATACATTCACATAATTTGTAAATAATTCGTATGAGTTAGTGAAGCATATATAAAATATGTATTCATATGAAAAGGATGTGTTTGTATTGTGTTTTATGGCTCACTATTCATTAGTGTCGGTAAACCATCGAGTATAACAAAAAAAAAGAAATTATTATGTATATGCATTTATCATCGGTAGCTTGATAGTGTTACTTGTGCTAGCATATAACGATACATGGCGCATCTGCAAGTCGTACAGAGCTACACGTTCAGTGAATCAGTTCGCGGTCGTTCACACCCACCAATCACAGTATCACGCGGCCACACGGGATCCCACCAGCCCGTCAACAAATTCGTGGCAAATGGAGCAGACGCGCAGCAGAGTGGGAACTAGCCTCGGAGCATGAGCCCACGCCGTCGACGAAGGAGACGACGGCTTCATTCAGGCCTTGTATCGCCAACTTTCGCCAACTTATTTTGCCAACTTGTCACATCGAATGTTTGGACACTAATTAGGAGTATTAAACATAGGTATAAAAATAAACTAATTACATAGATGGACTCCACATCGTGACACAAATCTATTAAGCCTAATTAATTCGTCATTAGACACTGTCGTGCTACAGTAACCCGTCATTAAAAATGCACTAATGACGGCACATATTAGGCTTAATAGATTCGTCTTGCGATGTAGAGTCCATCTGTGTAATTAGTTTTATAATTAGTCTATATTTAGTACTCCTAATTAGTGTCAAAAGGATGGATGTGACATTTCGCCAACTTTCACCAACTCATCTGTACACGTAGACGTTTCTCACTGATGTGGCATAAAAAGGACAAGGTTGTCTGTGCGTTTTGTACTGCCCTTAGTTTTCCCATGCCAAATACGGCCACAGGACAGGATCACATGCATCCCAAGATCCATGCACAACTGTAGTACAACACGCACACATCTCCCAGTTCATCAGAAATTCAGAAAAAAAAAAATCTCTACGTAGGTACCACCAATCCGAAGGAGGAAAAAAAAAAAATTTCCACATTAGTCCCCTCAACTATAAGCAAAGTCTACATAACCCTTAAACTATCTTTTGGTTCATTTTACCCCCTAAACTATCTCATTTGGTCCATTTTACCCCTAATACGATTTCTCTTTTTAATTTCTCTATGCATAAGTTGAATTTTAATTTCAAATTTGGTATGATTGCAGTGAACATCACAATGTATGTCAAAAAAATATATTATGAATTTTTCGTTATCATTTTTTGTATAATGTTGTATGCTAAGGATTAATTAATTATTAATATCTTACCCCATCAAAATAATGAAAAAAAATCATATTATATTTTTCTATCATGCATTATGATGTCTAATCTCATCTCTCAAAACTTGAACGTAATGTGACACTTGTGCATGGAGAAATAAAAAAGACAAATTGTATTAGGGGTAGAATAAACCAAATGACACAATTAGAGGTAAAATGAACCAAAATATAATTTAGGGGGTTATGTGGACTTTGCTTATAGTTGAGGGGAGTAATGTGGCTAAAAAAAAAAACTATGTACGCCCTAGCGTGAGATTAGTCTACACGAGCATGGCCGCCGCGGCCAGCATCGAGGACCCGACGCACACCGTCCAGGTGCCACCGCTGAGTCCGCGGGGGCCGCCGCTGCGGTGGCTTCCTGTTCCTGTCGCTCCGCCGGCGCCACGGGAGCCGCGGCCGCCCCTGCCTCCGCCACCGCCACCCCTCGCTTCCGCGAGGCTCGCCGCGCAGCAGAGGAGCACGACGAGCAGGAGCGCGCACAGTGGCAGGACTCATCTCGTCGTCGCCTTCATTCTGATCTCCCGCTCCCAGGCTATTGCTACGCTGTTCTCACGGAATTGGGCGCTCCCTGCTGTGGTGAATGGTTTCTTCCCTGAGTTTCCTCGGTTCAGGTCGTGGTGACCAGATGAGCGATCATCTGGGTGTATTTATCTGGGCGATCCCCCGGAGCTGACTCTACTCCTGAGTCCTGACGTGTTGACGAGTACTCAGAGAACACGGCTACACGGTACTACGTACGAAGCAGGACACCACGAAATCACAGCAGAACACGGTACTAGCTGGGATGATGTGGTTCTAAAAGTCTGCCGGGACACATTGCGTATGATCCTTCTTGTTTCTTCAGCATTTGATGAATTGAAGAGAACGACAACTTTTGAATTGATTCCGAAGCTCCCTGATAGGTTCCCTTTCCGGACTCGGTCTACAGTCTGCGCTGACGAGCCGGGATGTTATGGTGTGCCGTGTGCGGGTTTACAACTTTTTTTTTACGAGTAGTTTCTAGTACAACTCGTGCTCTCACTTTAGTCAATTACTAGTAGATGTTTTAAAATGCAAATCTTTTAAACTTTGAGCGCTGATTTTTACGCATAACGATTAAGTTTGACACTTGAAAAACTGTACGTGTCAACCTGCCATTAAAAATCCTTTGCATGTCATTTTTTTTTCCTAAAAAGGTATGTTTTGCCCTAGAGACCGAATTGATACAATGATACCCTAACCATATAACGAAAAGCTGAACCAGAGATCGAACTGGTGAGGCTGATTTAAGTTGCGGTTTACTTACTATCCAATGATTGGTTCACCGTGATTTCGTCAATCTTGAGATAAGCCGACTCAGTTTATTGAAGGTGCTCATAAAGCATGTATTCATTGGGGTGAGTGTGTGTGATAAACCATTCGACTATTCAAACACCCTTTATGTTTCTCTAAAAATAGAAACCATCCAAAGGACCAATTTAGTCGAATGGTTAGAATACCACCATGATTTAACTCCCTATACGACTGAATTAACAAGTGTGGAATAAAAAAAATAAAAATGGTTAGGGTTTCCGCTACTAGCAGTTCCTTAAAAAGAAATTCATAAATAATTTATTTTAAACCATAAAAATATAAAATAGTACCAAAATATTTTTAAAAGCATAACAAATTTACTGGTCGCTGCTCTATTTTATAATAAAGTGCAAAACTATTAAAGGAAATAAACACCACATTTGACTAAAAGCAATAAAACACTAAAAATACGAAGACATAAGATACAAATAACTTCAAGTATAGCACCAACATATATGTTATATTATACTAAAAAATATGATAAGTGTTTCATATTTTCTTATTTAAACTAAATCATTTATGATTTTTTTAGATCAAACATGGTTTTCAAATTCATAAAATAAAAAATACCACCTTTGAACCCGCTTGAAGGACCACATTTGTCTTGTTTAAATAGTTTAATGCTCTTTCATATTTGATTTTTTTTATTCAAGGTTGAAAACCGGCCTATCATGCTAGTTGGAGGTTGAAAATGAGAATTTTCCCATTAGTAATTATTTATTTTTCATGATTTCTATGAGTAATAGCATATTTTATTACCAAATGTACCAAACATCGAACTGATAACTAGTTCATGGTTCAGCGCTAACGGCTGGCCCAACCAATTTGCGTCGGTCCAATAGTACTACGGTTGATATTTCGATTTTGAACTGTGGTCACTGGTTCACGATGTTAATTGGTGAGCGGTTTGTATTTCCTTATCATCCTAACTGACAAGCATAAAATAGAATTATGGCAAAAAGGCTCCGAAGGTTGGCAAGTATCTTGTCGAAAATTTTATTAGAAGGAGCAACATATTAGACACAAAAAAGGGATAAAAAAACGATGCATCCCAGGACCAAGTACACCGCCCAATTCATACGCAAGCTCAAAATAGTACTCAAAATCAATAGTATTTGTACGAACCGGGAAATTCATGATATATAATCAGTAATTGTAGTTTTTCCATGGCAAACACAGCTACAGGACAGGATCACATGCATCAAAAGATCCATTCACAACACGCACACATCTCCCAGTTCATCAGAAGTTCAGAACCAAAAAAACAAAAATACTGTGTACGCCATAGCGTGAGAGAAGAGTCTACACGAGCATGGTCGTCGCGGCGGCCAGCATCGAGGACCCGACGCACACCGTCCAGCTGCCACCGCTGAGGCCGCGGGGGCCGCCGTTGTGGTGGTTGTGACTTCCGAAGCTGCGGCGGCTTCTGCCTGCGCCGCGGCTCGCTACGGCCGGGGTGCGCGGCACGGTCACCGCGGAGAGGAGCACGAAGAGCAGCAGCGCGCACAGTGGCAGGACGGCCAGGACCCGTCTCATCGTCGTCTTCATTCTGATCTCCGGCTCCCAGGCTATTGCTACGCTGTTTCTCACGGAATGGGCGCTCCCTGTTGTGGTGAGCTTCCTCGGTTCAGGTCGTGGTGAGCAGCTGAGCGATCATCTGGGTGTATTTATCTGCGCCATCCCGGAGCTGACTTTACTCCTGAGTCCTGAGGCCATGTCCTGACGTGTTGAAAAGTAGTCTACGCAAGTTGTACACGACTGCATACGGTATGTCCGCATGTACGATTCCGAAAGCCCCCTGATAGGTTCCCTTTTGGCCTTTCCGGACTCGGTCTACAGTCTGCACTGACGACAGTGACGAGCCGGGACCATGATATTATGGTGTGCAGGTTTCTAGTACAGCTCTTTTTTTTTTTCCTTGCGAGTAGTTTCTAGAACAACTCGTGCTCTCAGTTATTCAATTGCCAGTAGATGTTTTAAAATGCATGCAGCCAAAATCTTTTAAACATTGAGCTGATTTACGCAAAACGATTAATTTTGACACTTGAAAAATTGTACGTGTCAACCTGCCATGAGAAATCCTTCGCATGTCATTTCCCCCCTAATAAGGTATATTTTGCACTAGAGACCGAATTGATATAATAACATAGACCAAAAAGCTGAACCAGAGATCGAACTGGTGATGCTGATTTAAGAAGGACTTTACTTACTATCCAATGATTTGTTTACCACAAATCAGCATATTAATGTATACCTATTTCTAAGTAAAAAAAAATCTATACCTATACCTATTTCTAAAACAAGCAACCAATCTTCGTGTGTTCTGCCATCTTCAAGTTTTTGTCCGTCATGGCCAGACATTGTTCCGCGTCCGTACGGTGCTGTCCGACCTGGACTCGAACTATCACCGCTGTGGTCTCTGAATTCTTGCAATTAGCGCTAGACCTGCGTGGCTACCGAACCGGACTCAAACCTAAGGCTTTGCCCAATGGCAAGAGCCAACTGCTGGTCTCATTCTTTGTTTCTTGAATCCTGTTAGGAGGGCTGCATGTTTTAGTGTGGTTTGTAATAGTTATCCTTTTGTTTGAACTTCTTTTTATATATATAAATATATATAACCAGTAGGGGCTCCAAGCCCCTCCTGTTTCATCAAAAAAAGAAAAAAAAGAACCAACTGCTGGCTCAGGACGGATGCACTGGACAATACTCACCCTTCATGGGTTGGAATCCTTTCAGATGGCTTCTTTGAAACAATACGAGGACTGCACTCCATTAAAATTGAAAGACCTAAGCATCACCACCGACGCAAGTAATATTGATCAACTATTGTTTGTAATCTTTATCTAAAAAAACTATTGTATATAAGTATTCAACTCATTTTAATACTACGTGACCAATTGTGTAATCTACTTCTTTAGATGATGGCAATATTAGCAGTGGTAGCGGGTCCACGTCATCTGATGAGCCACCATTCATGGATCCTAAAGAATGTAAGAGGCAGCGAGAAAGAAAAACGATATGCACATCTATCTCACGAGCATAAGGACGAATTACTAAAAAAACATCATGAAGCTCGTTTACGGGAAAAAGTTGATGGAACGCTGCAATCCACACCCGAGCAAATTGAAGCAAGATGTACAAATGCCAGAGTATGTTATGCAAATTGAACCCCTGAAAAGAGGTGAGCAATATATGATAATCAGAAGTTACTCTATGCAAACATGACATCCGAGCAAAAACAAGCAAAGAGACATCGTGAAAAAGCATGTCGTGAAATGCGATGCAACACTCTCCATTAGAATTCCATCGCCATGAGAAACCCTTTGTATGACTCATCATATTTAGATTGACAAATACTCTTTGAGAATCAGTTTCACTCTTAGAAATAGGTAAAGAATATAGGTGTTTAAAACTTGATTTTTTATTCATTCTCTTTTCAGAAAACATCAAGTATTCTAAACTTGTATATTTTTTATAGTAGAAAAAGCATTTGACAATATATTCATATGTCTTTCGTCCCTAGCAACGCACGGACATTTTTGCTAGTATAGGAAAAAGCCTGATTTACAACCTCAACTATCAATCAAGTCTGAATTTCAAGCCATAACTACAACACTAGACACCACGACTATTGAAACTGGATGAAATTGGCCATTTGCATGGTTTTCTGTTTATAGAAAAATATAAAGGGGATTGGTTTATTCTGAAAGGGTCTCTAGCATAGTGGTTAGAACACCTAAGTAGCATCTAGCATACCTGAGGCTGAGTAGCATCTATTTATGAGCCAATCAACAAATGTGGAACAAAAGAAAATTTAAAAAATGGTTAGGGTTTCCGCGAATAGTGGTTCCTTAAGAAAGAAATTCATAAATGATTTATTTAAAACACAAAAATATAAAAATAGTATCAAAATATTTTAAAACTATAATATATTTATTGGTGCTTTGCTCTATTTTATACTAAAGTGCAAAACTATTAAATGAAATAAACACTACATTTGACTAAAAGCAGTAAAACACTGAAAATGTGAAGACATGGGATACAAATAACTTCAAATATAGCACCAGCAGATATGTTATATTTTAGTAAAACCATGATACATGTTTCATATTTGTCTTATTTAAAATAAGTTACTTATGGGTTTTTTAGATTAAATATAATTTTCAATTTCATAAAACAAAAAAAACACCTTTGAAACCGCTTGAAGGACTAAATTTGTTTGGTTTCAACAGTCAATACTCTTTCATATCCGATTTTATAATCCAAAGTTGAAAACCGGATGATCATGCTAGTTGGTGGAAAATGGGAGTTTTCCCATTAGTATACTATTTTATTTTTCGGATGATCATGCATATTCTGTTACCAAATGTACCAAACATCGAACTGATCACTAGTTCATGGTTCGGCGCAGACGGCTGGTCCAACCAATTTGTGTTCGGTCCTATCGTACTACGGTTGATCTTTTGATTTTGAACTGTGGTCGCCGGTTCACGATGTTAATTGGTGAGCGGTTTGTATTTTCTTATCATCCTAACTGCACAAGCATAAAATAGAACTATGGCAAAAATGCTCCAAAGGATGGCAATAATCTTGCCGAAAATTTTATTAGAAGGAGCAATTTATTAGACACAAAAAGGGATAAAGAACCGATGCATCCCAGGGCCCAAGTACACCACCCAATTCATACGTACAAACAGCCAGCGTGACCGGAGACTACAAGAGCATGGCCGCGGCGGCCAGAAACGACGAGGCGACGCACGCCGTCCAGGTGCCGCTGCCGAGGCCATGGGCACAGCCGTTGCTGGTGTGGTTTCCCGGCCTGCTGGTTGGAATTCTGACGCCCCCGTGCCTCGCTTCCGGGACGTCCACTGACTCCACCACCAGGGTTACCGCGCAGAGGAATAGGACGAGAAGCGCGCACAGGGACAGGAATCGCCTCATCTTCGTCTAAAACACCCTGGCTGGTGCTAAGTTGCTAACCACCACGGGACGGCTAGCCTGTGCCCTGTACGTGCGTGTGGTTACCAAGAACAAACTTGTGGTGAGCGAGTGCCTGAATGAATTTTCATTTTGTTCACTTGTCTATTTATGCACGATCCTAGCGGACCGGTTCTCAGCACAAGGCAACACGTGATTGGACATCTATATCTGGAAACGAAATGCAAATCATACTCTTGTTTGACGAGTTATTTATTCTTTGAGGAAAAAATTGCACCTAATAATGCATTGCCTGCCTCAAAGTAAACTCCAGATTAGTAGGAAACTCCAGATTAGTCTCAGGCTCAATAGTCTCGACATGACATAAGTACCAGTTCTATTCGTCACGTGGATACAGACAACATTAGTACTTATTGATAAGATAAACTAGGACTAATGTTGCTCTTTAGTCCCCGTTAGAACCTGTTAGAACAACCATTATTCTATCGGCAATGTTAGTTCCGGTTGGTAAGAATTACTTGTCTGCCTTTCAAAGGGGACGGTTTGTTTGTTAATTTGTTTTTAACAAAGGTAACGTATTGTTATCATGTAGCTCAATACTGTTTTTTTGCAGGAAGTCGTTTAATTGACCTAGCATTCTAATAGTGGATACAAGGATTCCTTTTGTCAGTCTACGGTTGCGGATCGTTAATTAGGCCATACACGTGTGTTATCAGATGAACTGGACCGAGCATTCTTGATAGCGAAGCCCCTTGGTGCTATGCTCTGCTGAGATGAGGTCAAACACCATCACAAACAGACGGAGAATAGTATGAGCTCTGGTGGTATTCCATCACAAACAATTTTCTCGGGGATTTCGATGGACGATGGCGTGAACTCTAGGACTAAAAGTTTGCAAGTGAATCAAGTCAGATGAAGAACTAGTCGTTGCAAATAGCCGAATTATTTCTGCCAAAAGCCCATCAACTCTGTTCTGGTCGACAGGCACGATTGGTCAATCAGGAGCACCGTGCGGCTTGCCTAGGTGACCAGTCATTGCAGCCAATGTCATAAATAACACAACTTAGATATTGTATCTTGATTATATATAAGCTCGATCCAATTATTTTTTACTCATGGTAAGCACTTCACCCTGATTAAAAATTGAACAGATTTTTTTTTCTAACAAACAAACTATACTCATGTTTACGATTGCAAATTGTTTTTTACCAAGGCAAGCCTTTCAGATTCTTGCTCCTAACATCTACAGATCCAAAGGAAAGTAAGAATAGTTGATAATGCATAATGACTATACACAAATTGTGTAAATATAAATTGGATAGCCGAGCTGGAGGTAACAATTGAAAGAGCAGAGCTGGATTTGTCGCAAGCTCCATTGAACAATGGATTACATAAAAAAAATTGCTAACTCACCCTATCTTCTGAGATCATTTTTTTTTTGTCATGATGATAGAAGAGTACTAGAGCTATGACCTGGGTGGCCCTAGCCCTGGCCCTACCTCTGGATGTAGATGTTGTGAACAACGTTTTTATCGATTTGTTAAATCAAGATTATGATCAATATAAAAGTTGTACATCTTAATATGTTATGTGATTTTGTAGTTTAAATATTTTTAATTTGAATTTATTTATGACCTCAAAATGTGCTTTGAAACCGGCTTTGCCGAGTGTTTTTACAAATACACTCGGCAAACAAAGTCTTTACCTAGTGCCGAAAAAGTGCACTCGGCAAACATCTTATTTGCCGAGTGCCAAAAACTAACATTCGATAAATGATCTTTTGTCGAGTGTATTTTTAAAAACACTCGGCAAACAACCGCTTTACCAAATATATTTTTTTAAAAAAATTAAACCTATTGTTGCCGAGTGCCCGATAAATCGCACTTAGCAACCAAGGTGACACTCGACAAACTATGGTTTTCCGGTAGCGCGATATGCATGGATGGACCTGAATTCGGATATGGACATATCATACCCATACAATTTGCACTCGTAATCCTGATGATCATCAGGTTAGGATTGTTAAACAAAACTATTTGTATTCTAACGTGGACAACACGAGGATTATGAATTTTCATGTTTCTTGCTGATGTCATTCACAGCAGTAGCTTTGAGCATCAAAGTGATAACCTCATTAGATTGGCATATTCTCTCTTTTTTTTCTTTTTAATTTCACAACCAGTACTAGGTGCATCATATTCATGCATGTCCCTCGTGTTTCTTTTAAAAAAATATGTTCATATCAGTCACTGATGGACTGCATCCCCCAACCTGCTGTTGGCTGGAGCAGCCCTTGCAGGTGGGACAGGTTGTGGCCAGCGACAAACCAACTGATCTTACCACTAAACTAATCTTGCTTGCCTACTCCGGCTACACATACACTCCACTGGTACATACATCTGTACAGTATTGGCATTTGGCAACGGCGCAAATGGCGATGGCACACAAGGAGCAGCGTGCCGGAGCACCCACCTTGTCACCTCCTCCTCGCCTGCGGGTGCTCGACACCACCCTCGTGCCTCCGTCTCCATCAGGCTCCCCTCCACCGGAGTGCTCTCTGCCGCTCACCATCTACGACACCTTCTGGCTCCCCTTCCCGCCCGTGGAGCGCCTCTTCCTCTACCGCCTCACCCCGGACGCCGACGTCCAAGCCATCCTCTCCAACCTCAAGCTCGCCCTGTCCCGGGCCATCCACGCTTTCTACCCGCTCGCCGGTCGCATCCGGCTTACCCCCGGCACCTCCGACCGCTACGAGCTCCACTACCGCCCCGGCGACGGCGTCATCTTCACCGTCGCCGAGTACGACGGCGGCCTCGCCACCGACGACCCACGGGCGATCGCCCCGCTCGTCCCGGCGCTGCCCGCGGGCGGCGCCGCCGTGCTTGCCCTTCAGGCCACGCTCCTGCCCGCGCACCGCCGCGGCCTCGCCGTTGGCGTCGCCGTGAACCACGCCGCTGTCGATGGCTCGGCCTCCACGCACTTCCTCCACTCATGGGCGGCCGCCGCCGCCGCGTGCGCGCACACCAACTCGCCACCAGCGCCTGTCATAGACCGGAGCCTCCTCCCCGTCGCCTTGTTCCAGCCATGCCAACCATCAATAAGATGGAATTCGACATGCCCGCCGGCCAGCTCCTCGCCACGTTCACTCTGTACAGGGAAGACATCCAGCGCGTCAAGGACGCCGTGGCCGCCGAGGCCGCGCGCCGGGGGGTCGCGCCGCCGCCCCGGTGCACGTCGCTGGTCTCCACCCTCGGTTTCGTCTGGTCGTGCCACCACCACACCCGGAGCGAGCACGGACGGCGACGGCCGGACCTGCTTGCTCTTCTCCATCGACCACCGCTCGCGGATGAGCCCTCCGCTCCCCGACAAGTACCTCGGCAACTGCGTCGGCCCAGCGCTCGCCGTGGCACCCAAGGACGCGCTCGCCGCCGGCGACCTGCTCAGCGCGTGCGCCGCGGTCACGGCGGCCATCGACGAGGCGGTGAGCGGCGTCAGGACGGCCAGCATGGGCGCGTGGACGGACCGCTTGAGGGAGGTCGCCGGCGCGATGAGCATGCTGCCCGTGGCAGGCTCACCGAGGTTCCGCGTCTACGAGATGGACCTGGGCTTCGGCCGGCCGGAGAAGGTGGACATCGTGTCCGTGGCGAGGACCGACGCGCTGGCGGTGGCGGAGAGCCGCCGCGGCGACGGCGGGATGGAGGTGGGTGTCCCTCTGCCGCCGGACGACATGGCGCGCTTCCGTACATGCTTCGCCGATGCTATCGCGGGGCTGCACGCGCGCAAAGATATGAGCTGATCGACTAAGCGGCTGCGTGATCCGATCTAGCAGATCATCTGAAGCGCAAAGTGTCAATAAAAGGTTTAACTGTTTAAGCTTCAGCCTTTTGTTTACCAACTCTACGCTTTTGAAATTCAAGTGATATGTAATTTGATTAGCGGTGTCATTTAACAAAAAAAAGATTCATGCAAGAAATTGTTCATTTTGCATGGTACACTCTACATATCTAGTAGCAGTTAAATTGAAGTCCATTATTTTTACTATTCTGGCCACTTAGAACACCAACTACTACATAAAGCCGCAGGATATATCAAGTATATTTTGATTTTCTTTGTAATAAAGCAAAGACGAAGTGTAATTCGTAATAAAAGTTAAGGAGATAACTGCAACTTTCTCTTTTTACATTGTGGTTGTCCCGTCCATCAATGTGGACAAACAAGAGGTAAATAATATTGCTGATATCAACATCAATTTGATGGGAAATTTGCAAAACTACTAACAGTGAACTACAAAGCTTCCATACCTGAACTGTATAGCTTGTTTAGAACTTAGCTGTGAACTATTCAGATGGTTTCACAATATTCACAGCGAAGTCTAAGGAGATAGATTTGTGGTACGTTTCTGAGT
Source organism: Digitaria exilis (assembly GCA_015342445.1). Taxonomy (NCBI): domain Eukaryota; kingdom Viridiplantae; phylum Streptophyta; class Magnoliopsida; order Poales; family Poaceae; genus Digitaria; species Digitaria exilis. The sequence continues at coordinate 803,644 of JACEFO010000970.1, forward strand.
AACCAAAATTGTCTGGTACCTCCACAGTTATTCAAGTATCATGCTTGCCAACTGATTTCAGAACTGCTCTACGAAAGAAACATATTTTACAAATTACAACCTTAGAGTAGAAAGATGAACACATCGTACAATGATGATGATAGGTCTCACAATATTGGCAAAAAGAATGGAAAAATGTATGTGCCACCTTTACCTGTATGCGATTCAGTTTATTTTGATGTTTAAGCATGATGGATCACATTTCTGAATGACTAAAAGACTTAAAAATTTTGGATTAGATGGATTCAGTTTGACTCTGTACATGGATGACTCTGTACATGGATAGGTCTGAGATTGTTGAACTTTAACCGTAACACAGGTGCATTTTTTCCTTAGATCGATATCACCAAAGATCAATTTGTAAGTAATGTTCTCCGGATCACCACACTGAATTCATCATATACCTTGATGATAATTTAGAATATACCTTCCCACAACATATCAAGATAATTCTTTTCCCGCAGCCTCCTCCCCCACATCGGCGGAAAAGACGTATATACCATTTCTTTATAATTTTAAAATAAAACAAAATAATTAGTTGGGCTCATTTATTCGGTACTTGGTCCCATAATTTTGGTAGCTTTTGGTACTTTGGATGGGCACTTTTAGGTACTAGACATTTTTTCCACCGTTGGATTCTATATCCTACTAGTACCATGGTACTTGCTAATCAGAGCTGGACCTAACATTCTAGGGGCGTAGGGCGAACTTAAAACCCGGGGCCCTTAGCAATATTCACACTAAAAAATCTCCTTAATAGATGACATGCTCTATAAAAAAGTGATTTTCATTGTGACTAGTATTTTCTTACTTGGTTTATCATGGCCAGTTAGATGATTAGTCTTTATTAAAAAAACGCGTCAATTGATCTTCTCTATGACTCTATAAACTCATTATCTACTCATTTTCTCATGCTCCTTTTTTGTGTGCCGGATAAATATTTTGTAGATGAAATACTTTGTGTTAAAAATTAATGGAAGATGAATTATATACATAATTTGTCAAGCATCCATGATTTGAGGCAAAAATACCTAGGTATATACTAGAGTTTAACCTCGATCATTATCTTAACCATAATTCTACGGATTCTATACGTAGTTATGATGTAAACATACAGGTGGGGGGCCCTGGGGACCCGGGGGCCCGGGCGGGCTGCCCCACTCTCCCCCCTCCCCCCGGACCGGCCCTGTTGCTGATCATTATAAAAGAGCTCAATTTACCTACCCATGGGCCATGGCCACGGGAGTTGTACACAAAATCAATGGCACTCGTACAGAACTCCAAAAATTTACGGCAGATTTTCCCTGCGGCCAATCACATAGTACCCAAGATTCCATGCATCATCCCAAGGATGGAAGACCCCAAAACACCACCCCCATACAGGCACAGCAGCTACGCACTCCACCGACCACAAACGTAAGCCAAATTCAACGCGACCGGACGGGGGAGCCTACAACTACACGAGCATGGCCGCAACGAGCAGCAGCGAGGAGCCGACGCACGCCGTCCAGCTGGTGCCGCCGCTGAGGCCGCGGGGGCAGCCGCTGCCGGTGTAGTTTCCCCTGGCTCTGGAGCCGCTGCCGACGTAGGTGTTCCGGGACCCCCTGCTCCTGCTGCCTCAGCCGCGCCTCGCTTCCGCGACGCTCGCCGCCGCGCAGAGGAGCAGGACGAGCAGCGCGCACAGGGGCAGGAACCGCCTCATCTTCTCTGGTCTGGACGGCTTGTGGCGAGTGACTGATCCAATGATCTTTCTTCGCGCGCTATGGCGACTGGTGAGCAGGTAGCTGCGCTCCTTGTGGTCTATTTATGCATGATCTGGAGCTGATCTGTCCTGAGTCCTGAGTCCTTTTGACCAGCAACACGCCACAGGTTCTGAGCGAGGACAACAACACGGTTGTTGGGCTTGCACGTCTATAATCTGGCAACGAAATATCAATCGTGCACTATTGTTTGACGAGTTATTCAATTCATATATATCAATTTTCACCCTGCAAATTTTGGTTTGGGAGTTTTGCAGGAACACGGTTTGCAGCTGATGCATTGACTGCCTATTACTGTTATCCTCTCTCGCTCAGTTTTGAACTTAGCAAGTCGTTTACCATTCTACTGAACACAGGCATTTCTCTTGTCACAATTGCATATTTATAGGCCATAGCCGTGTGTGTATCAGATGAATTGGACGGCAACTCGCCGCAACTTGCTTTGATCGAATGTTCTTTACGATAGAAAAAATAGAAAACCGACAAGTCACTTTCTGCTATTAAAACTCGACAAGCATCTGTGCTCTGCCTAAGATGAGATCAAAGCCAAAAGAAAAGGGTCATCAGCGATCATCATTATGTCCGCAGCCTGAGATTATTTTCGGCTTCTTGTAAAAATGGTTACTACAAAGAAAAAGGCGCCATTTTTTTTCCTTTTAATAGTTTTTTTTCCGATCAAGCTCATGTTTTTTTTAGCATTAGCTCAATTTATTTTGGGTGACGGTGAGGGTTTTTTTTTATACCATGTAGATGGACAAGCCATCCATCTTTCAAGCCCCATTAGACCCACTTAGCTTAGGATAAGGCCGAAACAGTTCTAATTAAATGATTACTTCCTTCAATTTTGTTATAGCATGTTCGATATTTTTCTTAATCATATTGAACATTAATGGTTCAAATGTTGAAATTGTATAGACGAAACGTTAAAATTAAAAACACAAAATGTTCTAACGTTGAACGACTTCTTCTCCAGCATCTTCGCTAGCGAGCCGAGGGCGTTTCTATCCGTTGGAGGATCTCGTGTTCTGTACCACTATCTGTTGCTTGTTTCCCAGCGTGATCACGGTTGGGAACGAGCGGTCAATCGTACTCGCAGCCATGGTGATGACCCACGGGGCGGTCTGAGGCATTGGACCGTCGTTCCCGGCTGAGTACACGACGGTGATCCCCTTCTGAACCGCGTGCAGGGCGCCGAAGGAGTTGGTGTCGAGGATGGCTCCGATAGACAGCGAGAGCACGCCCACCCCGTCGTGTATCGCGTCGTCGATGGCCGCGAGCACGGTCGCACTGCTCCCAGACCCAGAGCCTGGGCCCCAGAGGGACTTGTACACGGCGATGCGGGCGCGCGGCGCGCCACCACGTGCAGCGCCGGCGGCGAGGCCGTGGAAACTGGCCGCCTCCACGATCGAGCCCGCCGCGGTGGACGCCGTGTGCGTGCCGTGGCCGTTGACGCCCCGGGGCGACTGGTAGTCGGACTTGAGGGTCTCTTCGTCCATTCCGGCGGTGTAGAACCGTGCCCCAATGATCTTGCGGCTGCAGTTGCTGATGTCCCAGGGCTCTCCGACTTGGCACTCCCCTCTCCACCGTGCTGGCACGGGCCCGTACCCTTCGTCGTTGAGGCTTCTCGACTCTGGCCCGATACCTGCAGCATGTCATCACAATGTTAGTGCTCTGTGGACCTTGCACAAGACAGGGCGCCAAAAGACAAGTGGTAATTTGCAGAAGGGAATCACATTTGTTCAGAACTTAAGCTTGGTTACGTACTAACCGGTGTCAATAACCCCAATGATTATATCCTCTCCGTATTTGCTACCATGGAGCAGCTCACTGGGCATTTGGTGGTTGAGACCAAGGAAGTCCCAGCTTCGTGTGGTCCTCGTCGTGAACATTCTGCTTGGTTGGATGCTTACCACTTCGGGAAAGTCTATAGAGTTAACAGAGTAAGCACTGCTGCCAAAAATGAAGGGTTGCTGATTGAGCACGAAGAGTACTGAAATCCAGACCTGCAAGCTGTGTAGCTTGGTCTTGAGTAAGCATGGCTGCGAAGCCTGAGAAGCCATGCTTGTAGTTGTGAACCATGGAGACCAAATAATCTTCCTTGAGTAGTACACATGCTGATCGATCGTGGACTTATAGCAGAAAGGAAATGTGCTGGCTCTGAAAGAGGCTATACGCGCATGGCCATACCTTCCAAGAACATTGCTGAGAAATCATGGTGCAAAGCGATGACATCGTTGGGGTGTCCATGTTTCACATCACTGTAGATACACGATATATAGCTACAGAAATTGCAAATTGGAACTTAGAAACATCTTTTAGCGATCCATATCATACTGCTCGGATCCTCATCCATGCTAGCGCCACTGACCCTCATCAGTCACCACGGCCATCCGATGTGGTGTGGCCACTAGCCACGGCATGGTACGCGATGTCTTGTAGAGCACCCACGTTGGTAGAGTTTGCAAGCGTCATGACGAGCTAGGGCGTAGTCCCTGGGCGTGAATCTCTAGCTCGTCCTTAGAGACCGACTTGGATCTTAGCCATAGGTGTTGCCCATGACGCCTGTCGCACGCATGAAGGTTGCATTTGTTTGTTTTCTGCAAGGAAATAACAGAGGGGTGGCCTGGCCCGGATGGGATTGGGGAGTTGGGAGAGACTACAGAGGGAGAGGGAGGGAGAGAGGACGTGGGCAACCAGTTGATGAGGATTTGGGGCTTACATGCCTTGTTTACGCCACATAAGTAAAACCACAGAAAAAACGTTTGGAAATGGTCAAGCAGTAGTATGTCTTGTTTATTTTGATAGCCAGAGGGTGTGCGGTATCTGTTTATTGAGTCCAGCAGTAGTTTTTAGACATGGTGGCAAGTTTAAGGGGAATGAACATGTCTCTGTTTTGTTATGACCACACTCTCAGGGAGGTAAAACATATGCGATATTATAGTGAGAAAAACTAGGTCTGTATAAGTTCAATAATTTTTTTTTCAAGCGAGAATACATAGGAAATTTCATATCTTTGTATTAAGAAAAGGAAAAGTTTGGTTTTTACCCTCCAACTGTTACAAAGTCTTTCAACATGCAACTAACAAAACTAGACACTAAAGATCATCCAACTATCTAAACCGTACATATTTGGCCCTTTTGATTGTTTTTTATTTTATCAAATAACGAAAAATATTATTGTAAACTTAGAGATTCCATAATAAAATTAATTTAAATTGAAAACTTATGAAAACGGTGACAATTTTTTTCAAAAAAATTGACTACCTATTGGCACAATATTTATTGTTATTTGGGTATTTTTTTATTATATTGCTAGTGCTTCATTGTTTTTTCTAAAATACTTGGAATAAAAATAAATAATATGCAAATAACTTTAAATGGTGCACCAACATCTAAGTTATTTTTTTTAGAAAAAGGTTGTCATTGGATTGTATTTTTCTAATTTAAAATAAATTCTTATGATTTTTGTTTAACATTATATTTATTTTTTGTAATTTTTGAAAAATAGAAATCACCTTTAAAACCATCCAAAAGGCAATTTTGACTGGTTTGATAGTTAGATGGCCCCGTTGCTCGGTTTTTGTAGTTGTAAGTTTAAAATCAGATTTTTTACACATAGTTGGAGTATGAAAAAATAGACTTTTGGCAATAGTTAGTGTATCAAATGATGTGAAATTGAGTAAAAAAAAAAATGATGGTGAAATTAATGTAGATGTTAATTAATGCACATCACAGGTCCTGCATTGGTCTTTGCGCAAAAAAAAGGTCCTACCTGCATTGGGTCAACTTTTAAAAATAATGCTCAAATACAATTCTTTTCAGATCCTTGTTTGGAAACTGCATGAAGGGCCAACAGGTCTTTCATGTGTCTTTAACCTGTCGAGATGGGTGTCAAAATAGGAAGTTCAAAGTTGAGGAGCCAATAAGAAAGCCCAACTTTATTAGTGTCCAAATAGGGAATTTTTCTCAGAAAATATAGCATTCTAGTTACAATGCGGGCCTGCCAATACTGAACCTGAGTCATTTCTTGTTCTGTGGAAGATGCCCAAAGAACCCTTTGCATATTTCCTTCAAGAAGTAAATAACCAATATGGATGTTGCGCGCACTTTTTAACCCTAGTTATGCAACCTCGGCAAACAAGATCATGAACTGTGATCCGGGCTGCTTTTGGAATCCGAACAGACTTTTGGCCATTGTACCCAAGTAAGGCTGCCAAAATGTGAAGCTCCCCTGTAACCTCCACACTGGTGATACTTGACCTTAAATGTGTGAACTTTGATTTGCAGCATTGAAGATGAGAACAGATGCTCAACTTCGACCTTGACTCCAGCTGGCTCTCTATGGCAGCGTGGTAACTGCATTCAACCTCGCCTACATTTGTGACTGTTCTAGATATGGTAACTGGAGTACCTCACTGTCTTGGAACGAAGATGGATGCAGGTTCAAGAGATATTTGCTTGGTACCCAAGTTGAATTATGCAGCTTTGCAGATGTAGTGAATGATTACAGCCCAAAGAAGTAGTGTATTATCTTGTGTTCAAATGTCATAAATTCAGGCAGGGATATTGCTTGCTCTGTTGGGGCTGATGTGGCCCGCCCTGCCCATAGTTCAAAATGGATCGGCTACCTTTTCGAGGGCCAAATCCTTTCAGGCCAGTATTGGCATGCCACGTTCATCAGTTACAGACGCTTCACCATGCAAAATGAGACAAAGGTAATATTGTTGTAAG
>JACEFO010000971.1:0-32242 GCA_015342445.1 Digitaria exilis
CGCGCGCGTTCCGTTCCCGCGACGAATCCACGAGCCTAGCGGTGTAGTACTGGATTATACAACACGAATTTTGTCGACACGACAGTCCGTTCCTACTTCCCTATAGCTTACTAGTCTCGGGTTTCCTGCCTACGTGAGCGGCGCCCGTCGCGTATCTGAAGGGTCCGGAGAGGCAACATCTCATTCGTTCTTACGCTACTCTTCGTTCGAAGTATCCTCATAGCAGCACTTTCTTTGTCGGAAACTGAGAAGCATCTAGCAACAGCACGAGCTCGGGCAGAACATGGCAGAGGTGTCCTCCACCACACAGGGCGAGACGACGATCACGGCACGGTCGTCCGGTTTAAAAAAGCAAGGATGCGTTGCTTCGCCTCGAATCAACCAAACATGCGTGCAGCTGCTTAGACGATCTCCCTTAGTACGTCGCGGGGGAAAGAAGAAACGCGCGGCGTGTATCACTGTACGCGCGACGGCCCCGGTGCTGCGCCTTGACTCGCGCGCTTTGGCCACCTTCACCGCTTCCACACGGACACGTGGCGCTGTGGGTGCCTGCCTGCCTCCTTGCCTTTCAGCTTCTCCGCTCGCACTGGGCCAAACTTTCTTCCCAAGAATGAGGTCGACGTCGCGCACCGCGCCGTGACAAGACGCTTTGGCAAAGGGATGGTGAGAGCGACCATCGGATAGGGGTACGGTGACCAAGTGTTCACGTCTTTGGCAACTCGATCGATGTCGACATCGCTCCGGTGGTTTTCACATGGGTTCATGCGATCTCTGTTCCTGTATCGCAAAAAGCCCTTGCCTCGCTTTTTCACCGAAAACTGCAGATTTTTGTCCCCCCTCTGTTGCAAATACAACCCAAAACCTGATTTTCTCTTGCGGTTTCAGTACGTTTTTGGTATCACTCACATATTTAAAAACGAAAACAGCACTCTTATTACAAAAACCTGATTTCCCCGGCTGGTCATGCTACATTGGGCTCAATTGGCCAAAATGAATGGGTCCTCATTGTCCTCCGTGGCATGCCATTATGCCACATAGGGAAGACTTACTAAATTAAACCATCTTTTGTTGGCGTGAGGACTGCCAGAAATGGAAGTTGTTTTTAGCTGGATTCAGAGAGAAGGAATGGTATCTGGATTCAGAGAGATGGAATGGAAAATAAATGATGACAAAACTTTGTGAGGAAAAAAGATTTGTCACCAAAAAATGTCCTGCAGGGACCCTTTTATATGCCTTCTCCCCAAACAAGGTTCAGTACTACTTGAGGCTTTGAGAGTTGAGACCACTCATCACTCGACAACTCGTCTCCCTCGTTCCTCCCTCACTCTTGCGTAGGCTCCCCTCCACAACGCCACCGCCCACCGTGCGACCCGCAAGCCTCCGCCGCAGCGCTCTTCAACCCTTCTGTTCCTTCTCTCGTCGGCTTCCTCTTCCGCCGCCGGAGTGGAGTGGGAATAATCCACCTGGACTTGGATTGACTTCTTCTTTTGCTGGTATGGAAGCCCTCGCTAGCTTGTCCGTCCGCAGAATCTTCTCTTTGCTGACTTGCTGTGATCCCTCAACTATGAATGCTACTTTTTTTCGGATGGTGCTCGATTCCCTTCTTTTCTTTGCGGATTATTTGCTTGGTGCCTTGGTGGAGTGCTAATGGCTGTTTATTGTTCCCGAAAGTTTTCAGGGATTCTAGTACTGAACCCATTCCGTGATAGCTATAAGTTCTCCCGTGATCAGTTTGTTATGTACTCAATTGCTTCGTATGAATTTTTATTTCAGCAATGTTTAAGACTTGTAAAACTTCTACGTTTATGTCGCTTCATGATGTATCCTCTTTATCTAAAGAAAGAGAAAATGAATGTATCCCTATTCAGTTTCTTCGTCTGCCCCTGAAGAAAATAAGCATTTGTTTACTGTATAGTGTATAATGGGACTATGCGAGCTTGTTGGCGATGCTATGATCAGTGTCACATGAATTTCTTTAAATTTGGCCACAGAATCATGAATGGTATACATATATTTTTCTTTGGTACGATGAGAGCTTTTTTTTTTAAAAAAAAAATAGTCGATGTTGGGTTGATGGGCATGTTAAACGACATCATATTATCTGCTACTCCCTACTTTCACGCCCATCACGGTGCAGCTAATGCGCTTTGCTGAACTTCTTTTGAATAGGTCCGATGGTGCCAACGGAGTCACAGATCGCACTCGAGGAAAATTCTTCCGCGAGTGTGGATGCTCAAGAGCAGGTTACAGCAGTAATCTTGTTCGTTAGTTTTCATCCTTCCTTGTTAAATATGAAAACATTACTAACAGTAGTGTTGTTGTTCTGTCAGGTTGTTTCAAGGAAAGATAAAAAAATATCTACTACTGTTGTCCAAGGTGCAAGCTCCTTAGAATCACCAAAAAGTGCTCAAGAGGAGGCTAGATTTATGGGTAAAGGTGGAAAACAACAGTTGGGCTACCAGCCCAATGTGCACAACTCTCAGCCACAAACACTCTTTTCTGGAGGTTAGACTGCGTTTTGTTTCTCTGTTTGATGCTTACACCTACTGGTACATTGTTGCACCACATAAAGATTGCAACGATGGTGCATAGCATGGTTTAAAAAGAAAAGTCTCCACAACTCACCCTTCTTTTGTAAAAGAAAAGTTCTGTCTTTACTCTATCTTAGCCTTACGGAAAGGCAGAAAAAACATAGATAGTTCAAGTTTTCCCGATCTTGTTTGTTGTTTGATAAAGCAGTACATCGTCCTTTCATAATTTTTCTACCTCTTTAGGTGTCATATTTTTTCTTTCAAGCTTGACTTGATCTAAGCCTTTTGCTTTCTTCTACACAGGATATTTGAACCATTTGGGTCAATGGGAAGATATCCGTATGTTGTGAGTGCGGAGGGCCTTGACTGCTGCCCTACCCTGTAAGTGTTGGACTGTTACCTTTCCTGCTTCTTAATATCTCCTGATCATGTTTCAAGTGATTTTACAGCAAAACTGGTTACTGATGTTTCTCTTCTCCTCGATATTCAAACAATTTACAGGTGATGCATGGAACTTATTCCCCTCTGTCAACCTTTGGAGACAGCCAGTCATATTTCTCTTTGGTCTACCCCTTGTCAATTCCTTACTACCAGCCACATGCCTCTCCAAGCATGGGATGTTCAAGTTATACTACTGGAATATCGCAATTTGACCCTATGCACCAGTATTACCTTCCCTGACGAACTTTACTACTCACCAACTCCTGGCTTCCATCAGCTTTTTGGTTCTTTTGATGGAGGTAAGATGACATTTGGTTAATATCTTGTGACTTTTCATGATATATCTGAATTCCAATTCCTGTTTTCAGTGTCACATATATTTTACTATAGTATATGCATGCTATTTTTGTACTGATTTTGTGAAATTGTTGCAGTTCCAATGCAATCTAGTGGTATTGCTGAATTTTTGTGCAGGGAAGCATACAGGTAAATCATGGATTCGTGTGCGGTTTATCAAATTATATTTTAGCATGTTCCTCACTGATTTATCTATGGTTATGGACTTATGGTCCATGGTTGGTTCTATAAGTACATTGAATTTTAGAAGTCAATTTTGTATTTGTTTTTTTTACTGCACATACCATGTCAGTTGTGTTGTTTAATACTGATATCATGCATTCTTGCAGCACCAGGAATCCACGCACAGGTCTCGATCATATACTGGCATTTCCAACAAGGTGGTCAATCACGCGTTACACCATGTTGGGGTGCTAGTAGCAAGATTTGGCACCCTTCAACAAAGGTTTCAGACATCAGAAGGGCTCTCTTGACTTTCTGAAACGAGCAAAACCGTGGTCAACGGGCCACCAAAACAAAGAAAGAAGTGGAGAGCCCTTCAACTGAGGACAAAAATAAAAAGACATTGTTAGTAATTGACCCTGGAAGTATAACCATTCTGATTTTGTCACTGAGTTAAGGATGCTAAATTCTTTGTAATCAAGTCCTACACTGAAGATCACATTCACAAAAGCATAAAGTATGATGTTTGGGCCAGCACTGCCGGTGGGAACAGAAAGCTAAATGCTGCTTATCGTGAGGCAAAAGAGAAAGAAGACTATTGCCCTATCTTCTTGTTTTTTCAGTACGATAAGTCCCTCACTGTTAGTTTCTTTCAATAACTCTGAAAAAACAGAACATTTTTTTTCAGGCCTACGAGTACCAGGTTACAGTATGATTTCTTTGCAGGTTAATGGCAGCGGTCAGTTCTGTGGTGTAGCTGAGATGATTGGGCCTGTCGACTTTGACAGGAGTGTCGATTACTGGCAGAAGGATAGATGGAGTGGCCATTTCCCTGTGAAATGGCACATTGTTAAGGATGTCCCAAACAAGCTTGTTCGGCACATCATCCTGGAGAACAATGAGAACAAGCGTGTGACAAACAGCAGGGACACACAGGAGGTAATACTAATGACATGGTCTCTTATCTTACATTTAAATCCTTCTGTTAATGGAGTCTCTTTTGAACAGTTGTTCCATAAACTTGACTAACTTTCAGGTGAAACTGGAGCAAGGTGTTGAAATGCTAGCCATCTTCAAGAACCATGAAGCTGAGACAACCATACTTGAGGACTTCGACTTCTATGAGCAACAAGAGAAGGCTATTTTGGATGATAGGCAGCAGCAGAACGTACAGTGTGCTGATGACAAGGTCCAGAAGCAGGTGAAGGCCAGTGTAGCTGTGGGAATTGTGGCAGAAATAATCAGACACCTTTGCACAGGCTGTCCAGCTGGAAGAGGCCAGGGACAGAGAAATCAGACAGAAGATTGAAGACACCGCAGCTTCTGATAACGCTTCTGCTGCTCCTGTGGAGACTGAAAGAGCCGTGGCACTGAAAACTGCGGAACCTGGAAGCCTTTTGTAGGAACGTGGTTAATTGCTGCTTCACCTTTCATGACTAATTCGGAGCAGCAGCTGGATCATGTGTGATGATATGACATGGAGCAAGATGGACAATGGATTACCCGAAATGGGAGTTGCTGCCTGTTTTGTACAGCATGGCTATAGGCGAAGCCTCTGTCAGTCTGTCTCACCTCCAGTTAGGCTATGATCTAGTTCCATAGCTTCCTTTTTTTTAGAAAAAGGAAATTGTTCCATAGTTCCATAGCTTCCTAAGTTCTTCCTATTTTGCTCCACCTCATCTGTTTGCTTCTCGGACTTACTTTCACTGAGCCCCCTCTACGATGATTCCCAACGAGGGTGAGCAGCGTCTAGCTGTTGTGTAGGAGTTGAATAACAACTGCTCTATTAGCCGTTTAATTGCATTTTTCCCAGCAGGTGGTCACCTCAGTCAGTATTGTTATTCCACCACCAACTGTAACTTAGAATTATCTGAATTTGCTTAAGACTCATGATCAAAATCCTGCAGATTAGCTGAAGACAGATAGTATCAGTACTGTTGCCACTGGAACAAAGCCATTGGCAGGAAATTATATATGCTATGCTATGTATGTACTCTAAAGCAACATATTTCTGCACATATGCTCCTCTAGACCTCTACGGCTGTACTCCTGTTCTTCATTTTTTTTTCCTCATAACTCCCGGTCTTCGATTTTCCTCCATTTAAGCTGGATATGTTTCCTTCTATGACTTTGTCCCACTGAGCCCCCTCAAGAATGGTGCCCACTGGCTAGGCATGATCGCTGTTAGCTTACTCATCCCTCCCCCAAAACACACACACACAGCAATCTGTCACCAGTTAGTATTTTTATGCTGTAAATTCCTCAGGGGGGGAAATGTCATATTTTTACTTTATTGTCACATTGCGTGTTCCCCACCAACTGTTCCTGAGAAATACGTGGAATTGCTTCAAATTATGATCAAAACCTGCAGATTATCTGCAGACAGGTACTATAAAACCGTTGCCACTGGAACAAAGCCATTGCCAGGAAATCATATATGCTCTATATACTCTGAAGATTATCTGCAGACAGGTACTATAAAACCGTTGCCACTGGAACAAAGCCATTGCCAGGAAATCATATATGCTCTATATACTCTGAAGCAGCATCATGTTTGTGCACATAAGCATATTTCAGCAGGAGGGTTATAACACATAAACAAAGCAACAGGGACACAAAGGCCGTTACAAGAATAGGAACCCTGCATGGTGTTTTGACAACAGGACACAGGCTAACCCTAAAACAACTCGAGTCTGAAAACACAAACTAGGTATATTCTAAGATATTTGAGACAACAGGCTTACACCTGAGTATATACACACACAGCCATACACTCAGGTGGGCTTTCTACTTCAGCTGAGCAAAGTCTTGACATATGATAAATACACTCAATTATGCTTGAATGGAGTTCTTGCCAACTCTCCTTTTGTTGGGTTCAGTCGGTAGTCATCGGTTGGGAGATGCAACACCGAAACCGAGCCTTGCGGACAGTGCTCAGTATCTCCATCTCAGCATGCTCCAGCATCCGGACAACTTCAGTGAATGGTGGACGGACATCAGGGTTTGGATCCCAGCATCTGGTCATGATCTCGCCAAGGGTGGGCAGGCAGTCATGGGGTATGGCTGGACGGACACCCTTGTTCACCACAGCAAAAGCGGCTTGAACTGCTGTCATGTTAGCAAAAGGTAGCATGCCGGTTATAAGTTCCCACAGCACAATGCCAAAGCTGTAGACATCAACTTTCTGGTCGTATGGCCTGTGCTGAATCATCTCTCTGCAAGATGCAAATCGAAGTCAAGAATCGTTGCCGTTTTACATATATGCACAATGACTTTAGATTCAAACAACAAAAAAATATAACCACTAAGAAGCTGGGCATGTAAACCCTCCAATAACATCACAACGAACCACCACTACAAGCAAGCAACGAGCAGCTGTGTGTTCCCAAAAGTACTTTTTATTTCCTATTCATCCCCCTCACAGAACACGCATCCCCAAAAATTCCTTTTTCACCTTTCCTATTCATCCTCCTCACATAACACGCGTCCCAAACTACAGTGAGCTCTGAACCAGTGCTAAGTGAACTAGTTTTCATTTGCCGACACACCATAAATGGTAGCTGAAACGTTTCAGCCTGTGCATAGATCAATGTTTTTTTTTATGTTGCATATTGCCTACATATTGTGTTTGGCATACTTCAACAAAACCAAGGGACATGCTGCAGAATATATGCCATCTGCCACCTTCTAGGGCACTACCGCACTATACTAAATAATAATATATTTTTGTGCCCAAACCTTTTGGAACGTGGTAAAAATAAGTGGATAACCCAATATAATTCTGCAAAATTTCATTCATCTCCAGTAACTACAACCTTTCCAGCTAACTGATTTCTTTGTTTCTTTCTGTTGGGCACATTTCAGAAACGAGAGATAGAGTAGCGCAAGCCTTCAGATGGTTAGATAGTCCAACCACATCAATCGAAAAATAGCTTACAAGACCAAAATGGTAATGACACATACAGCATTGTTTTAATTATTTTGGTATTACAAAAAAGGATTATGTTTTGGAACAATAGATGTAAAGAAAAAAAAGGTACCGGAAACAACCACCATTATTTTGTAGCAGAAGGGCTCGAAAAACGAGTCTACAGCAGATGGTATTTCAAGAGCATCTATTTTCCTTTGTTTGAGAAAGTGGTTGTTTGAGACAATGGCCATTATGACATCTCAATGCATATTTAGTTTTAGGTTATGCGTTATTAGTGATTACATATGGAGATAATAGTGCAGTAAAACAACTCTTAATCTGTGATCAAGGATTCTGCCAAATATTCAAACACAAAACTCTACTTGCATTCCTTACCATTTTCCCTATTCACCCTAGAACAAGTAAATAAAGCCTAAGATATGTAGCAAAGATGTCAATGAAGATAATTTCCAGATAGCATCATATGATCAAACCCATATAATGTCCAGTATCAAAATATGGAACTGTGTGACCAATGCTTTTGTATTATGAGAAAATGCATCAGAACTCTATTAATTACAATAAATAGTAAGTAGCAAACCAAGTACCCAGCAAATAGTATCAGTAGTTTAAGATTGGTCAACTTACGGAGCCATCCAACGGTAGGTTCCTGTTTCAGGTGTCATCCCCTCAGTTTTGACTTCAATCCGAGCTACTCCAAAGTCTGCTATCTTAATAGATTTATCGCCAGCAATTAAAAGATTGTCTGATTTTAGATCCCTATGGATGAACCCAAGACCATGAACATAGGCCATCCCCCTTGCAACATCCAACGCTTGCTTCACTGCCAGTTTTAGTGGAACTGACCTGTTCTGCCTCTTTGTCAGGAACTGCCTAACTGATCCACCCTTTGCGTACTCTGTAACGATGCACCAGACCACTGGCTTCCTGCATGCTCCAATAAATTTAACTATATTCTGGTGCCTCAAGGTTGCAAGCATCATAACTTCTTGCACAAACTGCTGCTCCATTAACCCGGTTCTCTCTGGATCAGCCTCTGGCTTCTCCAAAAGCTTAATGGCGACATCTTCACCATTATATGTACCTCTGTAAAGCTTTCCAAAGGCACCCTGTGCAAAGGGCATTCCCATGTGAAGCTTAGCCAAATCAATTGTCCACTCCTCATAATCCTTGAGTGTCTCAGTTGGGTATCTTGGATCCATCAATGCTTGTGCTAGCGCATCATCACTCAAGGCATGAGACACCCGTCCATGACGGAAAATACTGTGCCCGCCGACTGAGTAGTTGCCTACAACAGGTCCCTTTAGGCCCGGATGATTGAGCATCCTAGTATGGGAGTCACAAGACCCTACACTGCTATTGTCCACAGACATTGCAATGGAGCCACCATGTGTGCTGGTCTGCATGCTGTTAAGGCTGTCAATGGACATGTTTGAGCCCTCACCGATCTTCCGATAGTATGCCATGTCGCAAAAATTCCCACCATTGTCATGACCACCAATACCGCCAATCATGCCAGCGAAATTGGGACCTTCCACCATCATGCAGCAATCAATCGCTCTCCCTTTTTCTGCAGTCCACCTGCCGTCCCTGATATGTTGTAGGAACAGTGGCTGCCTGCACACCAAGAATACATCAGAACCATGAACTATTAGGGTCCTACAAGCAGCTGTAACTAGGGCACTACAAGTTACGGACATGTGAACATTGAAGAAAGGCTTAAAACAAGGGAAGCAGCCGCCGAACCTATCCCAAACCGACCTGAAATGGGAGCTGTCCCTCCCGAAATGGTCAGAAGCCCACGAATTTGTGTAAAAATTGCATTACGCGTCCCCAAACCCACACGAAACCCATGCAAACCCTAACCAAAACTGGAGCCTTCTGAGTTTCGAACGAATATAATCAAGCCCTGCCCCCAAAAGACCAAAAGAAACAAAGGAGAAAACCAAAACGCGCAAAAACCAGGTCATCTTTCCTCCCCCGAGTCGCCCAAGAACCTAAAAACCAAATCAAACACCGGAAAGCATACCAGGATCCCCAAGACAACCCAGCGCAGACTAAATCCCAAGCTTAAACCACCTCCAGAGACTAAATCAAGCTGAAACGAGCCCCCATGAAACCCCACCTCGGCAGCTCACTGTTCGCGGCGATTCGGGGGTCGATCAGGACGGGGCGCCGGCGCGGAGGCGGGGTCAGCCCCTGGAGGCGGCGGCGCGGGCGCGGGCGGCGGCTGAGGAAGGAGTCAGAGCGGGGAGACGAGGGCGATGACCGGAGACCAGAGGAAAGGAGGAGGAGAGAGAGAGCCTCGGGAGGGGGAGGAGAGAGAGGAGAGGAGACGAAACGAGTGGAGTCGCGCCTCTCGCTTTCTCTCTCTCGGTAAGTGCGGTGTTAGCAAAGGGGGTGAGCTGGTTAGCGTCTCGCGGCAGGGTGGGTTTAGATATTATCCTACCAACCAAGGGCCTTTACGATATTTTCACCTCCGCTTTTTTGGAGGCTGATAACTTACTCAGGGGCTTATCCGTGAATCCGTACCGTCGGGAGGGTAGGGGCGCAAAAGCGCCCTCCCCCGGGTTAACAGCAGAAGCCCACGTGACGTGACACGACTGGAGGCCGTTGGTGTCGGTAATTAAGGCCCGTTTAGTTTCCCAAATGTTCCCAAAAATCCACTATTCATCTAACTTTTTCCTATTCATCCCACCTCTTCTCCTCACATATCACTATTCATCTATAGTGTTTTTTTTGGTGAACAGTGTATTTTCGGGGAATCTTTCCCCAATCTAAACACACCCTAAAAGAGGGAGCGCACGCACAGCACATGCTCCATTAATTTTGGCAGCAGGCGAATAATAATCTCTATGGCATGGCATGGCATGGATGAGGAGGGACTGGGGGCGCTTTTCGCTAACAAGGTGCCAAATCCGTGGTACTCTATCGGTGGACGCGCACCACGGCGTGCGTTTGTATCGGCCGGCCGGCGTCTTTGGGCGGCCTTGGCGCGGTCACACACTCACACGCCACGGCTGCGGTGCGGGTTCCCAGCGAAGCAGGCAGACGGCGGCACGAGCGACAGAAACCGCGCGAGCGCGTGAGCTCAGCACACAGGCCACGCCGCCACAGGCCACAGCAGCATCGTGCTGCGCGGGCCTCGCGCTATTTGCACCTGGGCGGATGGGCCACACAACATTCCCATACAGTCACTTGTTAGTGAATTTTCTAGGGAGTAATTTTTCCAAAAAAGCATGTTCTGTGAGGTAAATAATAGTGAATTTAGAATCATCACTAGCAGTTCGGTATGGAGGGAGTATTCAAACTCAACATTGTTGTGTGGTCCAAAGCTCCTTACTATCCCTTTCTAGGATGGTAGATTAATAAGGCTAACCTAAGGTCAAGAGATCACGGTGTTAATATATCAATGGAGAGAAGAGTGTGATTGTTATAACGCACAATGTAGATTGGGGATTAGGAAAGTCAGAAGGCAAACTATTACTGCGAGGCCAGCTCGTGGGCAACACCATTACTAAGACAAAAAGCATTGGTGCCTATTTTTAATTTAGAAATGAATTCACCCTAATCGCTCCAAACCACCATGATCCTAGATTAACCAAACAGGTCCTTCTTAAGAAGTGGCAAATCTAACTTATAACCAGAATGCTACTGGGTCTAGTATAGCTTCTTTTAGCTTGTGAGCAACTGTATAATGCTTGGATGGGTGAGCCTGAAGATCGGTGGTCCGCAGCCGTCCATGGCCGTCGTATTTGAGACGAAATGTTGTGATGCGTAGCACGCGATGTCTTGGGTATCGGAGATGCTCCTCATCTCGGCGCGCCAGGCACTCGACCAGGCAGTAGCAACTGTTGCCCATGGAAAGGAGCCTGGCACCTCGATGCCTGTTCGAGTCTGCGCGGAACAGCCTGTCCTCGCCGAGCTTCCATGGCGGTGGTGGGTGCTCGCAAGAACCTGCGGCGGTGGCCAGCGGGACGTCGCAGACGCAGAGGTAGCCTGCTCCCTCTCCCTTGTCGCTGCAAAACCCAACCAAGCCGTCGAGGTCGGCGTCGTAGTAGGCCTGGCCTCTGAACGGCAGGAGCCAGTCGCCATGCCGCGTCCACTCGAGCCGCTCGGTGTCGAAGGAGAAGGTGCCGTCACGGTCACCGTAGGCGAGCGGCGACCTCCACCCTTTCGCGGAGACGAACAGGGTGCGCCCGTCGGGGTGGAGCGCGTGGCACGAGGCGCAGTCGGACGGGAACGGCGGCATGGAGGAATCAGCGGCGATGCTGGTCCAGGACCACGGCGACTTGCTGTCCAGAGGCGGAGGGGAGCCGAGCACGTCGAAGCAGGGGGTGACCATGGCGAAGAGGCGGCCGCCGACGGAGGCGAACAGGGGCTTGCGGAACGTGCCGCGGCTCTCTGGCCAAGGGCACACGCTCATCGCCAGCGTCTCGGTGTCGAACGCCGGGATGCCGGGGCTCCCTACCGATGGCTGCATCGCCAAGATCTTGCTCCCGTGGGCGGTGATGGACCACGAGATCCGGTGCTGGACCTCCATGCGGACAAGCGGTGGCTCGTCGTCGTCCACATCGGCGGCGGAGTCGGACAGGTCCACCCTGTGGATACTGTACCCCCTCTCCCAGTCGTCCAGCACGAGGTACAGAAACTGCCGCCGCCGCTTCGCCGCGAGGCGACAGCAGGGCTCCAACGATGGACGCTTTGACATGATAGTCCTGGCCTGCCTCGATCCGCAGCCGCGCTTCGTCTCCGCGTCGCCTGTACCCACGAAGCAAGTTACCCGATTCCCGGCCTTTATATGCGTCCGAAACGAAGCATCGCAAACCGATTCACAGTCGAGATCGGAACGGGGGCATACTGTGAATTACGCGTGCTCGAACTGAAACCGGCTCCCGAACCCATCCATAGTGCGATGGTCGTCGGCAACGGTGAGTTCCCCTGCGAACTGGAATGCGCCGCTGGGCGCAACGCGTTTCGATCCAATCCGGCTCATTCTGCTAGAGTTTTTTTTTCATTATGCTAGATTTGGGCATGGACTTTCATTCCGCTAGATTTGGGCATGGACTAGACTCTAGAGGCAAGCAGGGCTGGGCCATAGCAGGATCCAAAGATTAAGCAACTAATAAAATGATTTATAGGCTCTTGAAGATTCATGCTAATCTATACGATCCATACTATAAGGTTGGGCCGATACTACTTCCCATTGGGCCTCCCTGGAAATCCTCATCTGCGGCCAATAGCGAAATTAATCCTGACGATGATTTTTTGTTGTTGTAATCTTGCCACTTTCAAGTTCCAATACGCGCTCCAATGGAGCCATACTGACAATAGGACGGTTATTACCATATTAGAATTCGCATATATAGCCATAATAACCCATTGCGTACTAAACAAAATGAAACTCCCTATTATAATTCACATATATGGTAGACAGACGTAAAAATGCAAGTGTATGGTGGGCAACCTTTGGTACGTCAGGAGGGGAAAAACTTCTATCAATGATAAGAGACACCCTTTTTGTTAAATTACCTTACACACAGAAGCAGTTGGAACATACATTTCACCCATATATCCTTCATCGAACTTTATTCTTGGATTGGTAGTCAAAGTAAGAATATGTCTATTTCTCTTTGGATCACGCAACAAAAAATAAATAAAAGACTAGATATCACACCCTTTCAGATATTCACCATGTATGAGCTACACAAGTAATATAAGCTGCAAACGATGACAAAGCAACAGGTTCACCATGTATGATCAGTTGAACGAGTAAAACTGAACATTATAAGCTGTAAAGGTTAAGTTGCACCTCATAAACTGAACATCATGTCATGCTGACAATGTGGTGTAAAATATATCATCAACGGTTGGATCTTCTCACTCTCACCCCTCGCATGATAAGCACAAGAACAAAAAGTAGAAAAGACACAACACAACGTAGGTGAAGCTCTCTTTATTTCTCATATTGATATACTACAAAGGTTTCTCTTATATGTATACTCTGACCTATGAGTGTAGTTTTAGTAAAAAAACCCCGTAATCTTCAGGCATTGAGTAGAACTTTTAGTTCTCCTTTCTTTCTATACATAGTCAAGTTGGGTCCTCACCACATCCACGACTGAATTTAGGCCGGCCTATGACGGGTGCCCATTCAAACGGCGCATTAGGGCATCCGAAATGTACGAGGTCAGGTAGGCCTCAAAATGAGCCCCGTGTGGTGGTTACTGGTTAGACCATCCTACCTTGTGTGATCCTTGGGCTAAACATTAGCCCCGATCACAATAGCTAAGTGTTAAACATAGGTTAGTTACAAAACTAATTGCACAGATGGAGGCTAATTTGCAGGAGGAATATGTTAAACCTAATTATGCCATGGTTGGATAATGTGGTGCTATAATAACCATTTTCTAATAATGAATTAATTAGGTTTAATAGATTCTTCTCGTTAATCAGCCTAAGCTTCTGCAATTATTTTTATAATTAGCTCATGTTTAGTCCGCTTAATAAGCATTGGAACCTTTAAGGTTACAAGGACTTTAGCGAAGGATCCAAAGGGCTATACTGAGCAGGATCCACCGTAATTTTTTTAAAAAAGAATTATCGCACAGGACCGGTGAGCTAGATGTGTTATCTGGTAGTTGGCGGGTGTGCAGATGAGAGCAAGTAGTATACTAGAGGGCTATAACATGACCGAATGTCTAGGTGGATGGGAGAGAGAGGAGAAGGGGGTTGTAAGCTTACAACCGGTTTAGGCACATGAACCAAGAAAATATATGAGAAAGACATGCAAACTATATATTTATAGTGAAGAGGCTGGTAAGCACTATACGAGTGTATTGAGAGGTAGGTTGTAAAGATCTATACAATTAGCAACTGGCTGTAAAGATCTATACATCTAACTATCCTTGTTGTGAGCAGGTTAGGTCATGAGACTGGGTCTCAAACTTGAGGCAGTCTTAGAGCACTAGTAGTGTGGAAATAAAGGAGGTGTTAAAAGGCTTAAAGTTGACTTTATACATTCCACGAGCATTTCACGTTAAAAATTGTGTGCGGGCAGCCTGGCTTTTTCGGTGGCTAACCTAACCTAATATCTAGCTTGAATGATTCAATTATATAAATTTTTATCTTTGAATTGAAGATGATAGCCAGCTTTTGATTGATTTTGCGTATATATATGTATGCCCATTTGTTGTAACCAACGAGAGTTTCTCGAGGTTATTAAGGCCCACTTCTTAACTGGATGAGTGAGGTTGCTTGTTGATTTCAACTTGCTTTCAGGTCACTTTCTTTTGACATGCTCTTGACTCCTTTTCCCCACAGGATTGGAGGAGGGAAGGTCGCTTGGTGAACAAATGTGACTTGGTAATCTTATGTGGATATCCATGTGTTTAGGTAGATGGAGATTAGCTCAAACATCTCTAGATGCAGTAGGTAACCACCATTGTATTATGTATACATATATAGTATGTATGTGGGGAAGAAGATAAAGAAATTGCACAGTTAATGATTGATTCAATTCATGGAACAATCAAATTTATGTGATCGATAAGTAGGTCATGAATGTACTCTAGCCTCTAGCTAGGTGATCGACTTATTAGCAATGCAAGCATGCATGGATAGTGCTGGCAGAGGGTGTTCTTCGATAATACGCTTTTCTTAACCAAACTCTCAACTATGTTGGTATGCCTTATTCACGTTGGGTTTGGTTATCTGTAACTTTGTCCTGAATATTTGTCCATTCCCTGTTTGTTGATGAGCATCCAAATTTCCGAGAATATATTGAAAAAAAAAATATTACCGGGTGACGTCGCAACTTCATCAGTTCTTCACGGTCGGCAAGACCACCAGAAGGGAAGCGTTAATTAAATAAATACATCGCAGCTCGATTGATCTAATTAACATGAAAAGGGGATAGAAGAAACGTCATCGATCTCTTCTTGGCTGCACTGCACGTCCGCACGTACGTTGTCTTAGCTACTGCAGCCACCATATAAGATCACATCGCCTACTCGCCTAGCAGCAACCACCATGGTCCATGGGAAGATTATATTACAGTACAATAGCTATCCCGCGAGCACAGTGCATGGAATTCATGTCAGATAAAAACAGACCAAAATATTAACCCATATATAGTGCTATGTGCTCCATAAGAGCATCCCCAGTCCATCGACTTGTTGCAAGGGGTGTCCACTTTAGATTTCTATCCATGTGGATAAGAGAGGAAGAGAAATAAAAAAAAAGTAGCCAGATGATACCAAATCATAATGATGTATTTTTAAATACGAATACAATTAATAGTATAAAATTATGAGATTACTAGTTGGTCAAAGACTTGTCCCGACAAAACGAAATATAAGCCTTTTAATTTTAACCGAAGAAGGAGAGAAACCCTTCAGTCAGTACAATAGTACAGTATGGGTAATCAACAACTTCATGTGGTAAGTCCTATATTAGCTTTGTGGATGTACACTGTGCTATAATTAGACTATCTATTAGTGCAATGTATCCTATGAGAACTCAATTCCTGTGAGAACTATGATAACTCAAATCTGGGCCACATGATCTTACGTATCCTATGAGAACTCAATTCCTGTGAGAACTATGAGAACTCAAATTTGGGCTCTATCAGGGGAAGATGGAAGGGGGAATTTACAAAAGTACGAATAAGGGAGTGGTGATTTTGCAAATCCCCTCTCCCACCTCTCCCTACACGCTCCCCTTAGGCCAAGATCATGTGGCTCATATCTGAGTTCTCATAGTTCTTACAGGAATTTGGAGGTGCCCTAAAATGATGATATAATTATGCACATGGTATATTTAATTTTGTGAGAAGAAGCATATTACATCATAAATTGTAAGTCATTTCAACATTCTTGGAGCGTCAAACCATATCAAGTTTGGCCAAATTTGTACAACAAAGTATAGTACTAACATTTATGATACCAACAAAGAAGTACCATTAGTTTGTTCATTAAATATGTTTTATACTATATCTATTCGGTGTCATTCTATAATTTTGGTCAATAAAATAGTTTAATAACTCTCTAAAAAAGTTGGAATAACTTACAATTTTGGATTGGATGTAGTCTTTTTCTCTACCTTAACGTTTGTAAATGGACAATGTTATTCTTAGATCATATAGTAATTTGAAATAAGTCATAAATTTGTAAGTCAATAACAAAACGCTAGTAATATCTGAAGAAATCTAGCCGTGTAGATGCACAGCTAATCTGCCTGGTGAAATGAGTACATATGTGGCACGATTAGCTACTAGTACTACAGTAATATTTTACAGCTGATGACACTAACTAGTGCTACTAGTCTTATATTATTAGCGTCTTACCATGCACACGAGCTTTGAAATTGCACGCGTACGTGGTTGACGGTGTATGCAACTTTCTCTTCGTTAAAATTTATAAACTGTGTGTAGTATTTGAGTGGATATATATAAAAGATTCACTTCAGACCTGGGTACACTTTATCGATCCCCGCAGTTTATATTCAAAATTTGAGGGCAATTCATCAGCCCTCAGACGCTAGCTAGGCACGTCATCTGTCCTTCACCTTTTCAGTTCAGAGGTTTGATCCGGCGCGCGCGACGTTCCCAACGCAAATGCATCTATAGTACTCAGTACGTGCCTTGTATCTAGCACCCACCTCTCCTATATAAATCCATCGTGTCGTCGTCCCCTTTGCAGTTCAAACCAGAGCACAAGTGCTAGCTCGTAGCTCCCATCTCCCTCTCTGCTCTCTCTACCCCACCTCCCTCTCTCTCACACACACACTTGCGCACTAGCACCAACATGGTGAAGGAAGGCACCACCGACGACGGCGCAAAGCGTGGGCACTCCGGCGAGGCGGTGACGACGGTGGCGCCAGCGCTGCCAGTGCAGGAGCACCGGCTGCCACTGTCGAACCTGGACCTCATCCTGCCGCCGATCGACGTCGGCGTCTTCTTCTGCTACGCCGACCCCGTCGCGGGCGCCGCCGCCGTGCTCAAGGCGGCGCTCGCCAAGACGCTGGTGGCGTACTACCCGCTTGCCGGGGAGGTGGTGGCCAACGCCGACGGGGAGCCGGAGCTCCTCTGCAGCGGCCGCGGGGTCGACGTCGCCGAGGCCACCGCCGGCGACGCCGATATGCGGGACCTAAGGCTGGGCTTCCCCGACGAGAGCGTCGAGCAGCTCGTGCCCAAGAAGAAGGCCGGCGTCGTGTCAGTGCAGGTTCGACAGTTTCACGATCTAGTCTTACACAAATAAACCAGTAATGAAACTGTCGGACGGAGCCAGGATTTAACCATTGAGAGACCAAAGGTCTAATTTCAAAATAATCTTATAAAAGAATTGAATACATCTCCGTAATCCGTTCCAAATTGTAAGTCGTTTGACTTCTTTTACCCCAACTTTGAACACTCGCTTATTCAAATTTTTTAGTGAAATATCAAAAAAAAATTGTTATGGTTAGCTTTAGTAATAAAAGAATTTCAAGAATGACTTAAATTTGACTATATTTGCATATTTTTTTTTGAGTAAGACGAGTGATTAAAGTTACGGTAATAAAAGTAAATGACCTACAATTTGGGACAAAAGGATTAGCATGGACCACATGATATATTTTTACGAAGTACAATATATATGGCTGCCGTTGCTCTGTCGTATTGAACCAAAACTAGATGTCTAATTACTCAGCCACAATTAGGAGCATATGTGAGAGGCTTTCTTTAGTATGGCTCCCTGCTACAGTGTCATTGAAGCCCATTCATTTTGAACTAAGAGATAATTAGATCTTTTAATATGTACTCTTACAACTAAATTTTTATGGTTTCTATGTGTAATACCAATTGTCCATAGCTGGACCGACAATGAGATAATTCATACAAAGGTGAAGAAGGAATTAATATAATCATAATCAGTATGCCTATATGCATAGCTAGCTAGCAATCAACATAAACAAAAAAAAATGTTGCTCACCTTGGGGGCGATAATAACAACCTAAATAACTTGCATACACACCAATTGTTGCATGCACTCGAAAGCAACCATGCAAAAGTGTCCCCAGTGCACAGCTCTATCTACGTACGAACACAGGGTTGCTGACAAAAGAGAAAATTCGACACGAGAAACTGACGTGTGGCAAGAACAACGTAGCTACGTGCATGTGGACATGCAGTAAACGACGGTAGGGTTTATGGATCAGCAGAAAGCACGAAGATTCATTTCGATCCAAACTTCACCTAAAAGATAAAGGTCGTCTTTCACAGCATTTTGGAGAATTCCATGTGGCAGTCAACTACTTCTTCAATAGTACTTTTCAAAGAAAAAATCATTTAATACATATCAACCTCCAATTACACAATTTTTAGAACTATGTATCCGCTTTGCATGGAAACCTTCTTTTGCTTGTGACCACGACAATATTTCCTAGTTTGCATTGGTAGGTATGCCACTTTCACTGCATCAATCATCCTACAGATATTTAAATATCTGCGCACAAAACTTTACATGTCTTCCTATACATTAGGTAATTTCTCCAATAAGGTAATTAATGCTTTTATACTACAATGATTTCAGAAATTGTAGGTCACCTTTTTCTGACCGGGTCTTCGTACGTTTTTCTCACTAAGTGGAAGTTAGTCGCCCTTGTTAGCTAGCAGCAAAACGTTTCTGGCTGATAACTAGACTAACTTGTGGAAAAGGAATATACGACACTAGAACTCTGTACGTATGACTTGTGCATGCATTTGTGGACATACATAACTTGGTCAAGTCTCTTAAGGTAGAGTTAGAGTACGTCAGTGCAGCGTTTACGTTACGCGTATTCTTCCTGTTGCATATATAAAAAAAAATTGTAGGGGGACATAAGGTACACACATAATAATCAAGTCTTTATTGATGACATTTTTGGTCGAAGCATACAAAAGCACAGCAGCACATGATGCACATATCTGTTCGGTACTCGTAAAATTATTTTGCTTTCGATAAAACTAGTAAATGGTGAAAACCTTATTGATTTTTTACACCCTACGGATTTAGCTGATTTTGCATAGGCTAGGTGTTCTTTTATATCTTGCAGATATTTTGCAATTTAATTTGGCTGTAACTTAGTAGTAAAATTTAACAGGGAGATTTGTGGTGTACTCCTCCAACTAAAGACATGTTTACACATGTTGTGCTATCATCGGACATGTTTCTTATGGATAGTTACAAGTAGCTATAATCATGACATTCCTGAATCCTGATCACTGTTCTGCAAGCGCATGCTCGCAGGTGACCAAGTTCAAGTGCGGCGGCGCCGTCGTCGGCTGCACGTTCGACCACCGCGTCTGCGACGCCTACTCCTTCAACATGTTCCTCCTCGCATGGGCCGCCGCGGTCCGCGGCGGCCCAGCACCGCCATCCCCGTCCTTCCGCCGCTCGCTCCTCGCGCCACGTCATCACCTAACACCGCCGTGCACCACCGGCACCCTCGCCGACCGCCTCTTCGTCCCCGTGAGCCGCGCGCCGCCGCTGCCGGAGACGACCGCCGCCAACCGCATCTACCGCATCGCCGCCGCCGACGTGGCGGCGCTACAGACCGCTGCGGGGCCCGGGCGCACGAAGCTGGAGGCGTTCACGGCCCACCTGTGGGGCCTCCACGCCGAGGCGGCCTCTCGCCGCCGGATCTCGTCGTGCTGCATGGGCGTCGTCGTCGACGGGCGCTCCCGCATCTCTCCCGGCGACATGGCCGCCTACTTCGGCAACGTGCTGAGCATCCCCTACGGCGTGCTCGGGTCGGAGGAGCTCCGGCGCATGGAGCTCGCCGAGGTGGCCGGCGAGGTGCACAGGTGGGTGGCGGAGGCGGCGAAGGGGGAGCACTTCAGGGAGCTCGTGGAGTGGGTGGAGGCGCGGCGGCCGGAGCCGACGGTGGCGAGGGCGTACCTGGGGCGGGGAGAGGGAGGGGAGGAGGCGACGGCGTGCGTGGTGTCGTCGGGGATGAGGCTCGCCGTCGGCGAGGTGGACTTCGGGTGGGGGAGGCCGGCGTTCGCGTCGTACCACTTCCCGTGGCCCGGCGGCGCGGGGTACGTGATGCCGATGCCGAGCGCGCGCGGGGACGGCGACTGGGTGGTGTACGTGCACGTCGCGCCGGAGGTGGTGGAGGCCATGGAGGAGGAGCCCACCGTGTTCAGGGCGCTCGACAGTGGCTACATGTTCGGGTGATCCAAGTGGCTGGGAACGAGATGGTGGCGCCATCGTGACATCGTCGTGTTATGTGTACGTGTCTAGCTCGTGTTTTACGTTGTGTTTGTGTTTGCATCCGTGTACGTGGGGGTGTTGTGCAACACGTGCCGTGGTAATGACGTGTGGGACCTAACACGTTACTGTAATAATTGTGGTATCTTATCACATTACCTGATCATCAATGGAGTACCTTGCCTAATTGTGTAGTACTTATCTGATGATGACTGAGATCAAGTATTATAAGAGGCGAAGAGCTGGCTGAATATGACGTGGGAGAGAGGAAGCGGGGGGAGATACGAGTCGCCGGCTCAAGCGGACGAAGCGCAGCTGCCCCACGTACGCTGGGCACTTACTAGCTGCTCCTCATGGAGATCATTAAAGGATGATGGATTTCGGATCCTCGCCGCTGCCCTCGCGTTTGCGTGTCCTTACCATCAGCTGTTGTTGTAGCCTTGCTCTGACGACTAATGAGACATACACACACCGTCAGAGCTAATAATGTTGTTTTTGAATGCTACAAACTCTGCGATCAAATTTTTTCTTATGCCATGGTTTTACATACCTCGAGTAAAAACCATATATTTTCAAAACTACAATACTCAAATAAACAATCTCTAAGGGGATGATGTTTTTGGTATCGATCTCTAAAGGGAAAAACAAATTAGGAATCCAGATCTCTAAAGGGAAAAACAAATTAGCAATCCAGAACCCTCGCTTGATAGCCACTTATATTGGCTGCTGCTCAAGGAGAACATTAAAGGATGGTGAGTCCACAACCACTGCCCTCCTCCTTGCATGACCTTACAGCCGTCAGCCGGCTACCGGCGCTGCTATTAGCCTTGCTCTAATGAGCCATACACATCACCGGAGCTAATGATGTTGTCGTTTGGGAATGCTATAAACTGATAATTTTTTTCTTCGGCCATGGTTCTATATACCTAGAGTAAACAACATTTTTTTTAAGACTATGGTATTCAAATAAAGAAGCTCTAAGTGGTTTTGGTATAGCTTGTACAATCTCTTGGGGAGGGGAGGGGGATAAAATAGCAACCAAGAACCACCAGCAATATACTTCCAAGAAAATACCCCCGATCCTAACTTAATCCATTTCCCAAATACAAAATCCTCAGTAGTATCCGGCAACTTGAACAAAATTAAGCTGACCGTTTGCCACTCCCATGTTTGGCATCGAACAGAAAAACAGTGCATCACAATAGATTCCCGTCGGCTTCAGTCAGCGCGTCACCAGACTCCCGCCTGACTTTCTCTCTCCTCACCCACGTCGGACTTCGCTTGCTACTCGCCGAATACAGGCAAGCACAATGTGCCTGCACCTTAAGGATCGAGTGCACAATGTGTACTACAGCATAACGTGAGAAGGATCGAGTGGTGTCGGCGATTTATGCTGACTGGGTTCTCGAGGGGGTGCCCCGAGAGAAGGGTTTGGGAGAAGTCGTCGAGAATCTAGAGCCGAAGGTGACAAGAGACGGTTTAGACAGGTTCGGGTCGCCGGAGCGTAATACCCTACGTCCTGTATGGTGTATCTTGTATTGATGAACGTGTTTTGAGGGGGGTCCCTACCTCGCCTTATATAGTCCGGGAGGTAGGGTTACATGGAAACCGTATAGGACTAGGAGACTTTTACAAGTTTATCTCTAATTCCCTAATACAGTATATCCAAACCGACCAGGACTACTCCTTGTCTTGTACGTCAAGTCTTGTTCATGGGCCGGCCCATAGGATGGGCCGCCAGGGTTGTTTAGTCCGTCAGGACTCTACACCCACAAGCCCCCGAGCACCTTATCTCCTGAAGAACAGCCTTGTTGGAATATAGAGTTCTTTGAAGTCCTCCAGAGTTCTTTGAGTCCGCCAGGGTTCTTTGAGACCACCAGGGTTCTTTGAGACCACCAGGGTTCTTTGAGTCCGCCAGGGTTCTTTGATCTTGGAAGTTGCAACCATGCTGTTCAATAGGTAATGATGTGCTCATAAAACTTCTCGAAGTTCGGATTGGTGCGCACCGATTAGGTGCGCCCAATTGGGCAGCCCCCGAGCCTCGTTTATCTTTGAAGAAGAAATTCGAGGCTCTTTCGAAGTCCGAACCAAAAGAGAATCAATTTCCGAGAAAACCCGAAGTCTTGTAAAATTCTTCAAAAACTTTCAGAAAAATATTTCCTGAAAATATATCCACAGCCCCCGAGCCTAAATTTGAACGAAGTCAAATATAGGATCAAGAAAGGACCAAAAATGAAATTTACCAAAGTAACCGCTTCGAAAAGCCCATATAAACCGCCCGCGACCCCTCATATCCATACGCTTTCGCGAAACAGATCTAGGGTTTGCCGCAATCGCAGTCCGCACAATCCAGAGACCGCACTCAAGCATCCACTTCTTCCCCCAAACTTAAATCCAATCCCACCAAATCTCGAAAGATCACAATGGCTGGTGGTGAAGGTTCTAGCCGCGGCAAAGGCTCGAAAAGGAAGGCGGAAGCAATGAAGCAGGTCGTTACGACCGAGGAGACAGCACCCGCAGGGGGAACAACCATTGTCGAAGATCCCATCAATGATTGGCCCACCAGCAACCTGACGGAAAAACACATCAAAGCCCTAGAGGCGGATGGATTCTTGCCCGCACAGCAGATCAGCCAGTGGAGAAGCGCACACAGGCATGAATATCCCTCCGAAGAAACCGAAGAAATCACAGTATGGAAGGCCTTCTATGAAGTCGGATTCGGTATGCCCACCTGTGATTTCTTCCGCCGCATCCTCCAGTTTTACGGGATTGAACTGTGCCATTTGAATCCCAATTCCATTCTGAATATATCCATTTTCATCCATCTGTGTGAAGCCTTCCTAGGGATAGACCCCCATTTCGCCCTGTTCCGCCATCTCTTTAGGGTTAAGACCTCTAGCGGTCCACTGCAAGTGGTGGGCAAGGTCGTGATCCAGTTCCGCCAAGGCATGAGGGCAGTGTATTTGGATTATACCACCAAGGAAAGCCTTAAGGACTGGCAGAAAGAGTGGTTTTACACCTGGAACCACCAACCACAGCTGCAGGGCCGTTCGGGGAATCCCCCAGTGATGAAGCTGAACTGGAATAAAACAATCAGAGTAGATGAAGCCACACAAATTCCTGAGCTACTGGCCATGATCAGAGACCTGAAGGCACAAGGCCTAACAGGAGCCATAGTCTTCCGGTCATTCCTACTCAGGAGGATTCAACCCTGCAGACAACGCTGTAACCCAGGGTACAAGTACTCTGGGGAGACAGACCCCTCAAGGAATGCTACCGGGGACTTATCAGAGAAGAGGGTGAACCAAATCTTGAAGAAATTCCTGGTGATGACTGATGAACAATTTCCAGATATTCCAGAAATCTCCGCAATAACCATGACACCCGAGGTAAATTCCTTATCTGAATTCATATCTGCATTGTTGAAAAAACATGGGGAACTAACATCTTGGTCATTATAGTATGAAGCCCGACGCATGCTGTATGTAAGCCTGCCACCTCTGGATCCAAGCAACACAGAGGAAGCAGCCCTACTGGCACGCTGTGTGGATTCCCAGGTAAGGGAAAAAGTCCACCGAAGCAAGCCAGTGGAAAGTGAAGATCCTGATGAGCCAATGATAAAATCTGAACCACAGGACCCAGAAGAAGCCCAATCTGAGGCAGGAGCGACCTCCAAGGGAGGAGAAAGGTCCAAGAGACCGGCGCCAACTGAAGCTCAAGCGCCAGTGCCAAAGAAAGCGCGCACCATGCCCAAGCCTCGTGCCAGAACCATTCCAGAAGGGAGGGCAAAGGTATCCCCGCAACCCAGAGTAGCTGCAACTTCAGCGGGGATAGCCATCGGAGTGATAGGAACCAGCATGCCGCAGCAAGGCAGCTCTGCGCGGCGTGCACTGTCTGATGAAGAGATTCTTCATGAGATCCTCAACCCTGCCTCCGTGCCGTTCGAAGGGACAACGCCGATTCTTGAAGAACCCTGTCCAGCAGGACCTTCAACGGCGGGGCAGGAGGTGGAGGAGGAGTTCACCTTGGGGGAGCCAGAGATCCCCATGCGACCCTCCAATATGTAAGTATTTCATAAATAGTTGTGGAAGTACCCATTAGAATATGCTGTCAGGACTAACAGACTTCAATTTTCCAGTGTTGAAAAAACTGCAGCCACAATCAGGGTAGAACCCCAGGTTGACCACATGGCCATAGAACCAGAGGCCTCAGTGCCCGAAGAACCCAGGGTTGTTCCAGAAACAACCCTGCCAGAAGCCCAAACAACTCTGCCGGCCGACTCGTCAGCACCAGCAGAAGCCCAAGTGGAGGAAACAGGCGCGGAAGTGCTGGCGGAGCTCGAACAACTGGTCACGGCGGCAGTAATAGAAGAATCCGAGCAGGAACGCCGTGATCAGTCTTCTGCGCAGCCCCAAGCGTTACAGTGACAACTCAAGCCGGGGCGGAAGCAGAGTGCTCAAGGGGGAAGCAAACCGAAGAAACAACCCCGGAGCAAATAATTGAAGAAATCCCCAGGGTACCTCAGAGTACCGGAGCCGAAGAAGAGGGCAGGAGCTTCCGCATTGGGAGCTTCGACCCGGTGTTCAATCCAAACCCACAGACATTTGAATACATCTTGGACGCGGAGGAGGACGAACACCACATCGACAGGGGAATGTACCACGCCGAGAGGGCGGTGGCCTACTTCAAGGTTAGTAAAACAACCCTGGACTTATAGTTTTGAGGAAGCATTTTGTATAATCAACTCTGTTGTAGGCTGTTGGCGAGGCATCAAGGAAGAAGACCGAGTATCTGCACAACATTTCCTTGATGCACGCCAAGGCGGACCGTCTCCAAAAGGAGCTGGAGCGTGAGCGCGAAGATCGCAAGCTCCAGGAGGCGGAAGACGCCAACACGATCCGTACTCTGCATCTGCGCACCAAGGAATTGGCCGCAGAGAAGGAGGACGTGAAGAAGAAGCTTGCAGCAGCAAAGTCTGAGCTCAAAGGTACCCTGTTGCCACCGAATTCTTGCACTAGTATATCCTTTGTCTGTGTTCAATAACAATTCTGCCTCTGTCGTGTGTTTGTAGGGGCACAACAACAACTCGCAGCAGCCCAGAGCAAGATGACGGATTGGTCCAATGTGGCCAACCGCTATGAAGACGCACTGAAGACCCTCACTGCGGACCATGAAGGCGTAAAAGAACAACTCCGAGTGGCGGTCCAGCAGCGCAAGGATGCCGATGACCAGCTAATTCAAATCCTCGAGCAACAGAAGCAGCTTGCCAAGAACCTGGAGGGTGCTCAGGAGGAGAACAATCGGTTATCCAGGGATCTCGTCCAAGCACAGAAGCACTTAGCAGACAAGAAGATGCTGGACGAGAAACTTGAGCAGGCGGCCGGGCGAATGTCTGAACTTGAAGAAGAGCTGCGGAAGATGAAGAAGTCAGACGACAACCTGGCAGAAGCCCTGAACCGGATCGCGCAGCTCGAGAAGGCAGCGAATCCGGTGGTGAAAGCCTTGGTGCCCGAAGACCCTTCAACACCGCAGACATTCTTGGAGCGCCTGAAGGCCATGCCAAGACAGCTGAAAGCCTACATCAAGAGATCTTCGAAGGCTTGTCTTGTGCATGTCCTTGCAGTAGTGAAGTCCAGGTACCCGGAGGTAGACGTAGGTACATTAGTTCAGGCGCAGCGCCAGAATGTACGGAGTCTACCTTTAGGGGCCTGAAGCAAGAGGCTGAACCGGTTGCGGAAGCAATTGCTCAGAGCCTTAGGCTGTAGATAAAAACAGATGTTATTGTAATATAAGTACAATGCAATGTAATATATCTTTATTGCCATGGTATGAAGTAGAACCAAGAATTTCTGCGAATTCCTGGGTTGTCTCTGTGTTAAGAACCAGGACTTAGTCAAAATGTACGCGAAGTAGATTTTAACTTGAAAAACAACCCTGTTAAGGACCCAAAGGAACCCAGGGAGATTTCGTATAGCATTAGCTATCTTATAAAATGTACCCTGGAAGGATACTTGGGAACTAACTGTATATGGTCTGCCGAAGCAAGAACCCAGTAAGACCCACGGAGCGGCAGCGTTAAGCTGATAATTATCGCAGAGTAGTGCAATAGGAGGAATAAATCCGTTCTTGGCCCCGAAGGAACCCGGAGAGACCTCGATTTTGTAGGAGGAACAGATCCGGTTTTGGCCCCGAAGGAACCCGGAGAGACCTCATTTATATAGGCTCCGATTGTGTAGGAAAGAAACTGTCCGAGTCTTAGGAAGAACACGGGAGTTTAAATAATGCCACAAAGACAAATAAACAACCCAGTGAGGGAGTTTTATTAAGATAATCTCGTTGTCGGAACAACGGTACAAGAGAACATGTATTGCCGAAGCAAGTAGTTCATTTATTGCCGAGGCAATGTTTACAAAAGAACCCAGGATGCCGGAGCAATGAGTTCCCGTGGTGCCGAAGCACTGCTGGATTGTAGGAGCTATGCGTAGAATTTGCGCAGGTGCTCGATATTCCAAGGATTTGGTAAATCCACACCGTCTTCTGTTTGAAGTCTGTAGGTGCCGGGTTGGAGTACCTTGGAGACAATAAATGGACCATCCCAAGGTGAAGTGAGCTTGGAGTGACCGGCCGTATTCTGGATGCGGCGTAGTACCAGTTCTCCAATCTGGAATGATCTTGTCTTCACATTTTTGTCATGGAATCTTCGAATCCCCTGAAGGTACGCCGCATTATGCAACAAGGCTGTCAGTCGTGCTTCTTCAGCCGTATCGACTTCCAGCATTCGTTGTCCATCTGCCATGGCTTCCTGGAACTCTTCAACACGAGGAGCACCGTGCATGACATCAACTGGTAGAACGGCCTCTGATCCATACACCAGGAAGAAGGGAGATTGCCCTGTAGCTTTACTGGGTTGAGATCGTAGGCCCCATACAACCGGAAAGAGTTCTTTCATCCACCGGCCTTCTGCTTTTTTCAGGGTTCTTTCCATGCGAGCTTTGAGTCCATCAAGGAGCATGCCATTGGCTCTTTCAACTTGTCCGTTGGCGCGAGGATGAGCAACCGAAGCATAAGATACTTCGATGCTGCGGTCTTCACAGTAGTCCCAGAACTTGTTGCCTGTGAAGGTGGTACCCAAATCTGTAATGATTTGATGTGGTTATCCGAAGCGAAGAATCAACTCTTGAAGGAATTGGACTGCTTTCTCAGAGGTTGGTTTGACAACTGGAAAGACTTCTATCCACTTTGTAAACTTGTCAATTGCGACAAGCAGTATTCGAATCCACCAGGCGCCCGGGGTAGTTTCCCAATCATATCAAGCCCCCAGCATGCGAATGGCCATGACGGAGGTATCAATTTGATCTTGTGAGCAGGCTGATGCGAGTGATGAGCGAAGTATTGACAACCCTTGCAGTGACGAACGATTTCTTCAGCGTCGTGTAGAGCTGTGGGCCAATAGAACCCAGCACGGAAGGCTTTGCCTACAATGGTGCGGGAAGCTGCATGATTGCCACATTCTCCTGCGTGTATCTCCTCCAAGATGCTAACTCCTTCTTGCTGTGAGACGCATTTCATCAATGCGCCAGAGCGTGCACCACGTCGTACAGTGTATCGCCGATTATGACATAGGACTTGCTACGGCGGACAATTTGCTGAGCTTCTGCCTTCTCGGCAGGGAGTTTGTCGTGCAAGATGTAGTCTATAATCGGAGCACTCCAAGTAGCGTCGATGAGCATAACCTCGGGAGCTGAGGTTGTAGCATTGGGGGTTGCTGCTGCAGAAATTGATGGCTTGGAGAGTTCATTGACGAACACCCCGCTGGGTACCTCTGCTCTGGAAGAACCCAGCTTTGATAGGACGTCTGCAGCCACGTTGTAATCTCGCTCGACATGATGGAATTCAATGCCGAGGAAGTGTTTTCCAGTTTGCGGACTTCTTCACAGTATGCGTCCATGTCTTCATGGTTGCGATTCCAGTCCTTATTGACTTGTTTGATGACCAACATTGAATCCCCATATACCAGCAGCCGCTTGATACTGAGAGTAATGGCCATCTTCATGCCGTGAAGAAGTGCTTCGTATTCTGCAGCATTGTTGGTGACAGCAAACTGAATCTGCAGAACATACTTGAGTTGGTCCCCTCGAGGTGAGATCAACAGAACTCCAGCGCCTCCGCCTTCCAGCTTGAGTGACCCGTCGAAGTACATGATCCAATGCTCAGGCTTGGCGGTAGAGACTGGGAGATTGTGCTCGGTCCATTCTGATATGAAATCAGTAAGGACTTGAGACTTCATGGCCGTGCGAGAACGGAACTCAATGCTGTATGTTCCGAGCTCGACAGCCCACTTGGCGATTCGCCCAGTAGCGTCTTGATTATGGAGAACCTCGCCAATGGGATAACCAGTAACCACAATGATCTTGTAGGTGTCGAAGTAGTGTCGCAGCTTTCTGGATGTCATTAAGACAGCATATAGAATTTTTTGAACTTGAGGGTACCTGGACTTAGAGTCCGAGAGGACTTCGCTCACAAAGTACACAGGCCGCTGAATCTTTTGAAGGTGGCCTTCCTCGTTGCGTTCAACAATAATGGCGGCACTGACGACATTGGTGGTTGCTGTAATGTAGAGCAAGAGATCTTCGCCCGGGAGCGGTGCAGTGAGCACAGGAGGCGTAGTCAGGAATATCTTGAGCTTGTCGAAGGCGTCCTGAGCTTCCTGAGTCCACTGAAATCTGTCTTGCTTCTTGAGTAATTTGAAGAACTCAGTACCGCGTTCCCCAAGCTTGGAGATAAAGCGGTTGAGTGCAGCCATGCAGCCCGTAAGCTTCATGACATCCTTGACAGTGGTTGGCGGCTCCATGTTCATGATAGTTGCTATCTTCTCTGGATTTGCTTCGATACCGCGTTCACTGATAATGAACCCAAGGAGCTTTCCGGATGGAACACCGAAGACGCATTTGGTGGGGTTAAGCTTCCACTGCCATTTGCGTAAGTTGTCGAACGTTTCGGTGAGATCAGTGATGAGATCCTCGGGATTTCTTGTCTTGACTACCACATCATCAACGTAGGCCTCAACATTTCGGTGAAGTTGTTCTTGAAGACAACCCTGTATAGCCCTCTGATATGTGGCACCCGCATTTTTCAAGCCAAAGGGCATTGTTGTGTAACAATATGCACCAAATGGCGTGATGAACGCAGTTTTGATCTGATCCTCTTCTTTCAGTGATATCTGATGATACCCTGAGTAACAATCGAGGAAACAGAGTAGTGTACACCCGGCGGTGCTGTCGATGACTTGGTCGATGCGAGGAAGCCCGAAGGGATCCTTCTTGCAGTGCTTGTTGAGATCAGTATAATCAACGCACATTCTCCATTCATTTGAATTCTTTTTTCTTACAAGAACCGGGTTGGCTAACCAATCCGGATAAAAGACTTCTTTAATGAAGCCGGCTGCTAATAACTTAGCTAGTTCTTTCTTGATGGCCTCCCGACGCTCTGTGGCAAATCTTCGGAGGCGCTGCTTCTTAGGCTTCGCGCTCTCGTTGAGGTCCAGCTTGTGCTCGATCAACTCTCTGGGTACTCCAGGCATGTCGGAGGGTTTTGTAGCAAATATGTCCGCCTGGGCTCGCAGGAAGTCGACGAGCGCGCTTTCCTATGCGGGAGTGAGGTTGGAGCCGATCACTGCTGTCTTGGGAGGATCTCCTGTTTGGAGATCGATCGTCTTCGTGGTGACCTTCTCCACAGGCTTGATAGCCCGTGTCTTCTTCTGCGTCGGGGCGTCATCATCTTCTGCGATGACGGCCGCAGCCAGGGGTTGGAGTTCCTGGCGATCGATGGTGGACGCGGCTCTGACGGCGTGCTCCACGCTTCTTTATCGCAGAGGTAGGAGCGCTTGATGTCGCCGCGGAGGGAGAGGACGCCGTGAGGCCCTGGCATCTTCAGTACCAGGTAGGTGTAGTGGGGGATGGCCATGAACTTGGCCAATGCAGGTCGCCCGAGGATGGCATGGTAGGAGGTCTCGAAGTCTGCAACTTCGAACTTAATGAACTCTGTACGGTAGTTTGATGACGTACCGTACGTGACGGGCAAGGTGATTTGCCCGAGGGGATGGCGGCCTTCCCGGGCACGATGCCGTAGAAGGGAGTGTCCCGCCGGCTGCAGCGTGCTCATGTCGAGGCCCATGGACTTCAACGTTTTGGCGAGATGAGGTTGAGTCCACTGCCTCCGTCGATCAGGACCTTGGTGAGCCTGCTGTTTGCTACCACGGTCTCGAGGACGAGAGGGTATCGGCCGGGAGAAGAGATCTCGGCCCACTGATCCTCGCGGGACCAGGTGATGGTGGTGTCGGACCACCGTAGCGGTGTGACCACCGCTGGTTCTGCTGCATAAGCCTCGCGTCTTGCATTCTTGCGATTGCGCGAGGTGTCGCTGACTGCCATGCCTCCGAAGATGACGTTGACAGTGTTGTTGATGTCTGGGAAACCGCTGTCTCCCTTGTCGTGGTCGTCGTTTCCGTCACCAGCCGGCTTCTGCTTCTTATTGGGGGTGCTGAATGTCTCCCGAGGAGCACGCACTCGCCCATGGTGTGCTTGCCGTCGGTGTGGTAGGGGCAGCGCTTCTTGAGAAGTTGTTGAACTCCTCTCGTCGTTGCTGCCGCGGATTTGGCGGAGCGGACGGTTTTGAACGGTTTGCGACCGTGTTGTGTGGTCGCTTCCGTGGGTTGTTTTTGCCGTTGCGCTGGAAGGAGTCGCGCGGCTGATCCTGTTGTCCTCCTGGTTCTTGCGCCCAGGGTTGTTGGTCTCTTGCCGTAGCGCTCCCGTTCTTGTCATCGGTGTCCATCCAATTGGACACCAGTGCGCGGAATTCCTCGAGGTCGCGAGGACGGTTGTGACCGAAGTCACGGAAGGGGTGCGATCCGTCATCCCTTCTTGAAAGTAATCAATGACTTCGGAGTCGGGGATGGGGAACGCAGGATGCCTTGATGGCGAAGAATCGCCTGTTGTAGTCGCGCAGGGACTCCTCTGGCTTCTGCTTGCATGCGCGGAGTTCATACTTGCTACCGGGGCGCTCGAAAGAACCCTGGTAGTTGGAGACGAAAGCCTTCTTCAGCGCGTGCCAGCTATCGATGGAATCTGGAGGGGGGACTCAAGCCAGGTAAGAGGACCCTGCTCCATCGCAATGGGAAGTAGAGCATCCTTGGAGATGTCATCACCCCCTGATGCTTCAATTGCCGAGGAATATCTGCGCAGCCAGATGTTTGGGTCTTGCTTCCCGTCGAAGTGGGTAATGCCTGGCGGCTTGAACTTCCGCGGGAAGGAGCTGATGCGGATGGCACGTGTGTAGCATGGAAGAGCATCGGGATTGGGGACGCCGCATCTGCCCGCCGAATCCGCAACGTGGGAAGTGGCTCTTCCCTCTCTGATCCGGATGATGTCGTTGCGGGCGTCGTTGGGTGTGTTATGAGGCGAGCTGGACTGGGTTCTCCGCGACGCTGGGACCTGGGAGGTTCCCTCGCGAGGACGGCGGGGTTCTCGCGACCTGCTTGTCCTTGTTTGGCCTGTGGAGCTGCCGTAGTGGCTGCTCTGACGCTTGGCGACGGT
>JACEFO010000972.1:0-45425 GCA_015342445.1 Digitaria exilis
TGCACTTGATCAATTTCCAGCATGCCAGATGATCGACTGTCAAGGAAATTCTTGACACTGTTCTCGTCAACTGTCCTTCATCTTCTGGTATGTCAGTTGAATTTTAGTATTTTACATGTGGCCTTTAGCTCCTTTGACATGCGTATTGAAACTTGCACAAGCTCCGGTAGTTCAACAACCTTGCAGAGACTCATAGCACAAGCAGAGCAGAATTCGGCCCTGAACAATGCCAGCTGCCTACATGTTTCTGTATATAAGCAGCATCATGCTGACAAGATGCAGAGGATATCGTGGAAACGCTGGAAGCCATCGCATCACGTCCAGAACATAAGACTAGAGAAGAACAAGCAGGAAGGAAAGGAAAAGAGAGCAATCACTGTTCCGGGGCCGCCGAGCTTGTTGACGGCGTCGACGAATCGCTGCTGGAGGTCCGGCGTCCCACCGCTAGCCTCGGCTTGGGGTCCCTCGACACCTGAGCCCGCCCACGCCACCGCCGCCATAGCTCCCCTCCATCATTCCTT
Source organism: Digitaria exilis (assembly GCA_015342445.1). NCBI lineage: Eukaryota > Viridiplantae > Streptophyta > Magnoliopsida > Poales > Poaceae > Digitaria > Digitaria exilis. The sequence goes on from JACEFO010000972.1 coordinate 522, forward strand.
CCCCGGCGATCGCCGCTCCTCTCCGACGAAGCTACACTCCGCTCGAGCTAGACGGACGAGCTCTTTGCTCAAGACGACAATATAACGTTGCCGCCTCGTAGTTCTATGGGTATAGTAAGAGACGATGCTAGCTGCCGCTGGTGTGTAACGCCGAGGGTGAGCACAGGTGTATGTATGTGAGGACAAGAGCAAGAGCGAGGGGTGGAAGCGCAGGGTGTGGCGGAGGAGGAGGGCATCATGTGTGTGAGGGAATCTAGGACGACTTGAACAGCTAGCTGTGGGGATGCAACGCAACGGCGCATGGAACCAAACAAAACGGAACGAACGGGAATCTGGGCAGCGCCTGCCTCCAACCCGGGGAGGCCACTTGGCTGCTGCTGCCTCAGACACCAAGGCTCCGGTTGGGGCACGTACACGGAGTAACAGAAAGAATTGGGAACAAATAGCACAGGATGGGGCGCATAGGTTTCACACAAAGAACCGTGTTATCCTGCGGTTCCATCTCCATGGTGAAAGAGCATGGAGACACTGATATACTTGCAGTAAAACAAAGTACTGCCGGTAGCGTTCAGATTCGTTTGGACGGGTCACTAGGACGGGGAGGGAAAAATCGTGGCAAGATCACGTCGTTCTTTGGAATCTTGGCGTGGGAACGAGACGGGGTCGGTAACACCGGCTGGTGCGGGGCGGACTCCGCGGGTCGCGTCCAGCTGTGGCTGTGCGAGCACGCGGCACAGGCTGCGGGAATATTCCGGCGGAGCCCCACGCGGCAGCGACGGGAGAGTAGCGGCGGCGCGGGTGGGGCCCGGGTCGCGAGCGGGAGATACGGTGAGAGCTGTTTGGAGGGCGCTGATGTCGCTGGAATATTCGTGCCAGCTGTGACCGCGAGCCGGACGCCGTCGCTGACCGGTGACCGCCGCCCCTTCCTCCCTCTTGTCGTTGCTCACCCATCCAATCGTCGTCACCGATGGATGATGGTTATTAGCGGGAGACCAACCAGCGTTCTCAACGCCCTAACCGGCGCTTAGAGAATACTAAAACCAGCAGATTCGAGCATCTTTCGTACGATGCAAATATTGTTCTCGACCAATTTGTGGCATAAAACTGGCCGCTGCGAGGAAAGATTCGACGAACCACCTGTTTTGGCGTTCCTGGAGCGTCACTTTCCCCCTGATCAGCCGTGTGGGCAGGGGCCACCGCAACCTCTACGATCTGCCGGTGCCTGACGGCTCCATTTACAGTTACAGGATATGTTGCCATCAAACTGGATCCTCAAACATCTGTTGATAAATTTGGCTGTCTTATGAGCGGGATGAATCGCATTCACATCACATCTACTATGGGCGCCAAACAGTATCAGTCATGGGTCAACGTCCCCAAGGGCACAGATTCTCTTATTTTACTGAATCAACTCAATTTGTATGGCGGGGACTGAAGTTTATACAGAATTGGGAGGAAAAGCCACAGGATTATACACATGCTGCATAGAATAGCAACCGTACGTTTCATCCAACTGAACAGGTGTGATCGGGGATCATCCAACTGAACAGGGTGTGATCGGGGAGTACATGGTTACCCGCGAACCAATAAATGTCATAACCGCAAACCTGGTAAAATACAATACACGCATGACAAAAGGTGGGGCAAGATTGGTTGGCACAAAATGTTGTGTGGCGAAATCACCAAAGAAAGAACAAAAAGGAAATTGAATCAATAGGCATATATAGGAGGGGGCAAGGCCAGCAGAGGAAACCACGGATGATTGAGATATTCCGGATTAAAGCTCAAGGCTCATTTGAAGCCAAATTGATGCTTTGTTGTAGTTTGCTAAGCTCTCGATGCCACCGGTTTGTGTAGATGGTGGGATACCCATTCCCAGGCCAGATGTCGTGCCCATGGTCCAAGAGGCATGGCTTTTCTCATCGGATCCATCACCAAGTCCACCAACAATGCCAATGTCAGCTAGGTTCACCTTCTTCGCTGCAGTTTGGCAGAAACAATGAGAACCATCAGCATTTCTGAGACTACATATTTATATCAAGCGGATATATAATTGACAACAGGGAACCAGAAACAAGGAACATACGTCCAGTTATGTTCAGATCAATCAATCCTCGGCTCAATGAGTCTGCCCATATGCCAGACTTCACCTGAAAATTTTCTTTCTTTGAGCTCGGCTTGGGAGCTGCCAAAGGCGTTTGATCTGTCCTTCCAAGGTTGCTACTCGAAGAAAGATCAAAAGGGTCCTTAGCTGCTTCCTCAGTGCTAGATACAAAGGCACCAAAAATCAGATGCATCAGTCTTGGGTGCTGCTAAAGGTGTTTTCCCAACACTGACAGTTGAAGAAAGATCAAATGGATCTTTAGCTGCTTCCTCATTGTTCGATACAAAAGCGCCAAAGTCAGATGCCGCCTGAAGGTTCTGTCCTGATGTGCTGATATTTCCAGTAGAACTATGTGTGGGCGGCGGTGGTACGGTAGATGATCCAGCATTTGAGCTGAAGCCACCAAATGGGTCAGATCCATCAAACTGTTTCAAAGGAATGTCACTAAAAGGATCAAAAGGTTCAGGAGCCGTTGTTCTTGGATACGGAAGTATTTGCTTCAGAAGATATCCCGGAACTTGGTGGTGGAATAAATCCAGTCTGTGGCGGAAATGCTGCAGCAAATGATGTCTTATCCGCAAAAAGGTCAACATTACCCTGCAGTAATTTTCTATTATGAACAACCATGTATATCATGGTAGAGGCCAAAGGGAAGTGCAGAACTACACGATATGCTAAAAATATTTAATTATTTATGTTGGGAACACTAAAGCAGTGCAGCACAGTTTAAAAATTCATCCTCTTCCAAGTAATCCAGTTGATTATAGGAATGCACGACAAGCATAAGATAATTTTTCCATGTATACAGAAGTCTTAAATATGGAGAGACAACCTGGACACCCATATTAGTGGCTGTTTCTGTACTAGCCGGTTGCTGATTGAAAATCTGCATCAGCAAACAGATCGGCCTGTGGTTCTACAGCACAGTCCTGTTGCTGGCGTTGATGCAGATGCATCAATGAAATCATCCATCAAGTTTGGGCCAAACAGATCTAACCTCGCTTGGTTTAGCAGTAGCTTTGCCTATAGATAGAAACAACTGCATTTAGAATCACACATAGATCCTGTTCAAGAAATGACAATCTACAATGTTTTTGTGCAGAAAGCCACCAAAGAACATTTCAGTGCCATAGCTGTTTTGTTTTATGTTCATACGTTGTATAAAATTTATTTCTCAAGCATATATCCTATAAGCTAAAATGGCCCTATAAGGCAAGGAGAAGCCAGGGACTCATGTAATCTCCCATGAGCTCTGTTTTATTTCTCTATATAATGAATAGGCGAGCATTTGTGAAGGTGATTGGTAAAAACAAAAACTAGAGATATCCCTGCCTCGGTTTTAAGTTTGGAAGAATTGCCGTAGAGATCTACTCACTTGTTACTACAGCCATACGCCCATACTTAAAAAGCCACACAATTCAGTTATAAAAACAAATATGGATTTGCATAATAGTTTACATCATCGCTCACTTCGCTCTCCTTTTTTCTTCCAAAATGTAAAACATCATGCAATTAATCTGTTCGTGTTCAGAACTGGCTAGAAGCCAATCTCAAAACTTTCTTTTGGCAAAATATTGTAATTGTATTATTAATACAATGCAAAATTGTGAGCTTGAATTGCTCAACTGACTATTGCAACAAGCTTTTGTGTTGAAAGTTTAAACATGCATTCAATATTACAAAAGGCATTGCTGCTAATGAAAGAGCATAGTCACCAATAGGTAAAAGATTTTACCAATTCGATCCACGCGGATCAAAGTCATCAAAGTCATCCTCACTGTTTTTGTATTAGATGAGGCCTTCAAGGAGCTGGGTGAACTATAATCCTCATTCCTGATTATTCAACACCCGGTATTAAGGATGGAGTAAAAAGTACAACAGTACAGAGCAAATCTATGGATAAAACTGAACCTGCCATGTTCAGCAAGCATGGTTCGCAAACAATGGCCTCTAATAACAAGTAGTATAATGCTTTGTGACAATTAGTTGTACTTTCAAACCATATTAATTTCACTTATTGGACCTTGTTGATATGTCAATCCATACAGCAACCCATAACCTATCCCGCTGGCCCACACGAATACAGTTTGAAAGCAAGCAACCATACTTGGTGCATGAAGAATATGTTAAGTAACTTGGAACTACCTTCTGTCAGGTTTTGTATCCTTTCTCAACTTACTGCCAGATTTCTGGCTGCCACTTGTGGATGTTTTAACAGGTTCTTTGTCCCTGTAACTGCCACCGAATGAGTCAGATTCCTTGTTCCACTGAAACTCCCATAACGTTCGCCTGAACTGTAGTTACTACCAAATGAGGCTGAGCTGACTTATATGTTATCCCCGTTGATGACAGTCCAACATACCTTCAGCCACAGCAAATGTGTTATATAGAGTACACAAAAAAGTGGGAACCAACTCAACAGCTTGTCAAAAGAATTTACTTGTCACGATTGCTGGCTGCTTTGTCTCTCACAGCCTTTATTCTCTCCTTGTCATTTAGGATGCCAACAATAGTTTCTACTTTCTTCCTCACATTTATTCCAGCATCTTTTCCATTAGGCTCCACATACTCGAAACTTGAAAGAACCTTAATGGAAACGATGCATAAAATAAAATTTTTAATGCAACTAAAAATCAAACAAATGAGGGTATAATAGAGCACTGAATAAGCCATACCGAGATCTTAGAATAATGATCAAGAATGTCATCAACTGCCCTTTCAGAACCATTGGCTATCAAGTACTCAATAATTGTCAAGGCCTGGACATAAAGTCTTTTCTTAGTGAACAAAACTATTGATTAAAATTCAGACATACAAGTTATCCTCATTTAGTGGTCAGTACAACAAATGTCAAAATTTAGTAATAAAGACCCAGGACTTGCTGAAAAAAGATAATATCATAGAATGGTCATAAAAAAAAATAACCTTATACACATGGCGCCAATTAGCGCCTCTCTCACCAAGCCTAGTCCATAGGACATTCATTACCATCTGGCACTCAGCGCTGCAAATATTAGAAGCATCATTTGAGGGTCGCTGATAAGCAAATAAAAGAGAAATACAGCTTAAGGGGCATAACTTACAACTTCTTGGTAGCGTGTGCGAGCTCTGAAAGCGCACTTCCATGGGGGCCCCATGGTTCATCACTTGTGGCATCAAGTACCTGCTTTTTTTTAAACAGAAAAGGGAAAGTCACATTGGTTACTCCACAGGAAATTTATGCTGTAAAGAATTATTAGAAATTTGTTTAAAGCAAGAATCAAATATCTATGATAATCTATAGCCATGGTAGCATATTTAAGTGTGCAGAAAGAAAGGGTGAGTTAGGTATCATAGAGCACTTAGAATATCAAATTCACCTTAAATTCTGCTGAACAAACAATGCATACTTAATTTGGCAATGTAAGCTCGTATCAATTTATAATTTCTGTGCACAAACTATACAAATAACATAATAGAGTCACACATAGAACACGTCCAAACTACACGATTAGGGAAATGATGACTCCCTCACCCACCAGGTCACCACACGAACGAATAAAATACGCGAGACTATAATACATATAAAAGGGCCGACTTTTACAGAGAAACAGTGCTGAGATCCGACCTTCTGCTCGATCTCGGGAACCTTTAGCACCTTCAGATTGACCTCCCTCTTGCTGCACGAACACAAACGCAACAAGCAGATCAAGATCTCACAGATCGTATCCAATATGCAGCACTCTCAGAATCTGAAAACACGAAGGAAACCACGGGCATGGCGAAAACTTACAATCTCACGCACAGTCTGAATCGAAAACCTTCATGAAATCCATGGCCGACGAGGAGTGGATGCACCCAGCAGCAGGTTATTTGGGATCAGATCTGAGCTCCGCCCTGCCGAGTTGCAGCGGCAGCTAGAAGAATGGCTCAAACTGCGCCTCGATGAGGGGGCACGGCGAACGAATCGCCGAGGCCGTTAGGGACACCGCCGCCGACGCAGCTTCCCGGATCCCGGTCTACTGCGTGCCCCTCGAGATCAAGTCCGGCCTCCTCCTCCACGGCGAGGTCCCCGCGCCGGCGGCGGAGGGCGAGCGCGGGAGGTAGAGGAGGAGGGCGGGGAAGGTGAAAGAGAAAAGGAGAAGCGGTGAAGTGGGCAGATGGCCACTTGCCTTGCGATACGAGTTGGGCCATGGGTGGTGGTAGGAGGCCTTCTATGTATTTTTGGACGGCCAGGATCAGATGAGACCTGATCTGACGGCCCACGTGGCACTAGTTCAACTGCCCTGTGCTGGACCAGCAGCTTGTTGCTTTTGTTTTGTTCATGGCACGGACACGTGCTCAGATCCTTACCAGCGTGACCAGCCTACCAATTAATAGGATCAGGCAACATATTAGCATTGACAGACCAATACACCACTAACCCTTCTATTATGAGTAAAATGGTGAATCCTAATCGCAATCGAGCACAGGTGAGACTGAAATTTGAGTGACCGTAGCTCCATACAACGTAGCAATGATGAACAGATCAGTGTTGCAAACCTAATATGAACGCAACAGTTAAGGTGCTGAAGCTCTACCCCCTCAGGCCCTCAGCATGCTCAGCAACAGCATTTGACACTTAAATCAAATTCCCTTTTGAGAAAAATCTGTAACTGTTGAGTTAGCAAGATGCTATATCAGCCATTACCATCACAAAGCACAAAATCGTGAGCACACACATGGCCTGAAGGCTAAAGCAAAGTAACTGCTAAGTATGAAACAGAAAATTATTACAAAATATTTTTTGTATCGAAGTTATATGTACAATATTATGGACCAGCAACCAGTGTTACCAGCATATACCAAGGAGAGAGATAATGTAAATATGGTCACAGCGTTAGAAAACCCCTTATAGTCAACTACTGTACACACGACAGCTCTAGATTCTAGCTTGACAAGTGTATGGCAATCTCTTCTGTGGAATGTCCGCCGATGGTGTTTTGGAGGTGACGTTTAAGGACCCGTTCCTATCAACAGGTCTGGAGGCTCTGGAAGGTCTTCGTTAGAACTGCAAAGGGGGGAAAATGATTTTCAGGGATAATGATTAGTAGTGACTGTGTGGAATGATAAACTGGTAAAGAATTAGTGTAAAGGGGGCAGAAACTATACCAATGATGTCATTTCTTCATCGGATATGATTGAAACTGTTGAAGATCCCAGTGTGGGAAGCCTTAGCTGCAGCTTTAGGCGCCGCTTCAGGAGTTCCAAACACATTCCAGAACCGCAAAGTCTCATCTGCTGCAGCAGATGCCACGGTGCATCCATCAGGGCTCTGCAGAATTACCACAAGGCAAAGCAAGCAAGCCATAAACAAACACGTCACAGAAATATAGTGTTATGCTATCGGCAAGACACAATGTAAGGCCGGCAAAAGCACAAGGTGTAAGGGAGCAAAGATTTACCTGAGCCATGAACAGGACACGAGAGGTATGGCCAGTGAGTTCAGCCATCTTAACCATCGACGGGTACTTCCACAAGGTGAGCTGATTCTGAGTGAACCCGTGTGAGCTCAGCAGCTCTCTCTCATTCTTGTTCCATAGCAGTGCACACACTTGCGATCCAGTGTCAACTGAGTTGAGGCATGCACCAGTGTGGGTGTTCCAGAACTTGATGCAGCGATCGCCCCACCACCACCAGAAGCCAGCAGGTTGCTCTGGAATGGGCACCATGCCAGTGCCTTCACAGCAGCCAAGTGATCCTGAAGCCTGTGCAACCATTGTGTACGCCCTGCAGATTGTACAGAGGATGACATGGACGCATCCCAGATGTGTAGAAGGTTATCATTTCCACCACTGGCCAATTGCTGCCCTGATCCTGACCATTTCAGCCCACACACCTCCTGATTATGTCCATGGTATGTCTGCACAACATTGTTCCTGATCCTCACATCATTGTTCACGATCTTGCCATCCATGCCACCAGTTGTCAGGATGCTGTTGTTCCATGCCAGAGAACCAACCCTCAACTCATGCATACCACGCAGTGTCCTCAGCTGCAGAGAGGATCAATGACAATGAGCATCTTGAGCACAACCAGAAGACCAAACCATAATCAGTAATGGAACACATTCTCAAAAGAGCACAAGAAGTACCAACCAGTCGATTCGAGTGGTGTCCCAAAGCTGGACATCAGATGAGTTTAGGCCAACGGCAATGTGCCGGCCATCAGGAGCCCAGCTAACGCTTGTGACGGGACCATAGTCCTCATCGACGGTAACAAGCTCAGACGTAGATCCACTGGAGGCGTCCCATAGGTACACCGTGCTGCCCAGTGCAATCGACAGCACATTGCTGCTTCCCAGTCTAGCAGGTTGAGGTAGTAATCATCAGTGAGGTCTGGCGCATCCAGAGTCCTCTCTGAAGACTGAGCCAATTGCCACAATGAATCAGAAACCACAATGGATTGATACTTCGATTGCAGCACCAAATAATGACACAGCTAAGCGTGCATACCTGGGGAATGTGTCGACGCTGCTTCGCCGGCTTGGCTTGGACCGCATCAGAACGGAGATCCGCGAGCATGTTCACAGGCTCCGGCGGCTTGTTCCGGAAGGAGAGGATCCTGGTGCGGTTGTTGAGCAGCTTCTCCGCCAGCAGCTTCCGGTACGCCTCCTTGCCAGGGGACGCCGCCGCCGCTGGGTTCTCCTTGTCCTTCCTCGGCTCCGTCAGCAGGTAGTGCGCGAAGTCCATGTCCATGGCCGACCGCTCCGGGATAAATCTGTCACCCTGGCAAAAACAAGAGAGGATCAACCGTTGAGACATTCTGTCGAACAGCCCACGTGCTCGTGCGTACAAAGAGAGGGAGATTCGGATCGAGAACTCACGTAGCATTTGGCCGATGGGTTGCGGGGCCCCGTGCTGAGCGGCGGCATGTACGGCCTGGACCCGGCCTCCTGGAGCGGCGGGCGCGGCGCCGCCGCGCGCCGGCTGGCGCTCTTCCGCGACGAGATGGAGTTGGATCCTGCGTCCATGGTTTAGAGCAAGCAGCAACAACAAAAAGAAAACACGGCACGCCGCAACTAGTTGAAGGGATCTACAACAACCACGAACAAGATCAAACGCAAAAACAAGAATCACGCAAGGGTATCCTACCACAAATATACTAGCACCAAAGAACAAGAAATTAAAAGCGAGGCTAACGAATGAATCAGAAACCAATCTAACAATTCAATCAGAAACCAATCGGAATTTTTTTTCTAGATCGGCGCACGCAACAGAGCAGACAATTCAATCAAAGAGAGTCGAGAAGGGGGAGAAGAGGAGGCCTGGGGGATCTCGGAGAGCTTTGGTCGCGAGCCGCCGGCGTCCCCCCGATCGCTCGGTGGATTCGCTGGCGGCGACGGAGGACGATGAGATCGAGAGCCGAGAGGATCTGAGGTTTGCTTCGGCGGCGGAGAGGGTTTTTGGTTGGGTCCGTGGAGGAGATTATACGGGAACGGGAGGGATGGAGGGGGCAAGGGCTTCGTAGCCGTAACGGCTAGTGCCCGAGGAAATTAGCCGTTGGGTGTGGCGGCGGCACGCCTGGCTCTTGGGCTTGGTTAGCGTATAGCCGTGTAGGATTAGGCGATACGGTACGGTATAGCCGTGTATGGCTGTACGCAATTAGGCACCGGTCGTAATTCTAAATGTGAGGATTGTTCATGAACAGAGAGTCAGAGATAATGGCTGACAACGCGATATCTGTACATTGATGAATCTTCAGTACTAGTACTAGGTATGTCTTTTGCTAATTGATCTGGTTAGAATACGTCTTTTTTTAATGTAGATCTTAAGGTCGGATTCGGTCAAATAGCATCCAGGGGATGAAAAAGGAACGTCGGACTGTAATGGCATGGAATCTTTCGTTTCAAACTTTCATTGTCGACAGTACATGGATTTGTAGCATTCAGATTGATTTCATATATGTAAAAAAAACACACACACACACAAAATAAGTTCCTCAATTCACAAGGCCGGCACTAACCCGGACACGTAAAACACGAAGCTTGGGTAATAATGCATCTCAGAGAGGGGCTAGTCCCATCTAGCATGCTGTCAATTCGTAACAGTGATCAGTTCCCCAAACTGAACATTGAGGCGAACATCAGCAGCAAAACCACAGCATCAGGTACCTGCAGCGCGTCACTTTGTGTGATGCTATGGTGCTTCTGTTAGCAACTACAACCTCCCATGATCAAGGCGTGGCCAGATAATTCATAGTAAGCATCCGTTGAAAGCTTTTCGCAGTGCGGCTTCATCCAGATTTCTGCCAATAAACACAAGTTTGTTGATTCTCTTCTCATCTGGTTCCCAGGGCTTTGCCGGGCATCCTTCCAGCATAGAGTGCACACCCTATAATTTCGGAAGTTAGCAGTTGGCAAAAAAATCTTCCTGTGCTAGAAAAATATGGCAAAAACGTACCAATAAAATTAGAACTATACCTGGAGATGTAATAGAACGGAATTCGTTGATTAAATGTGCAGAAATATGATAATTTGTCTAACCTGAAATACAAAGCGTCCAGTGGAATCGTTTACGGATATAACACCCTTTAATCTGTAAAGATCTTCCCCTTTCTCATCAACCAGCCTCTCCAGCCAATCATTTACCTTAAAAAGACAGTAGAAATAAACCAGCCAATGCATGCAGACACGTCTTAGTAATGAAAGATAAGACCAAAACTCATAATATCTCAAGCAAGCTCTTCAGTACACTGAGTTAACCCAAGTACAATTTACCTCATCAAGATCAAGTATTCCCTCTGAAACAATGCTCACACTAGTGACAGCTGAATCATGGACATGATCATGATGGTGTCCTACAAGGCAGCCGAGTGAACTTCAGAAAGAAAGTTAACAACGATATGCTCTCACACACAAGTGTATGCAAAATACAGGTGGTGAAATCTCACTGCCACCTTAATTCGAAATTTTTGAAGACAGACTCGGAAGATACAGGACATCGGAAATCAAATTTTCAACTTTACCATGTTCATCTCCATGGTGACAATGGCTTGTTTCATTGCTTTCTTGCGATTGAACTTCGGCCTCAATCCTGCACTTAATCTATGTCAACTAGAGAAGCAGTAAATGATACTGAATGTGAGGATCACAGCCCAATGTTTTCAGTATCAACCAAAATAAACACTACTTACCTGTCAAGGTCATAGCCTCCAATTCCTAGCACAAAATCCATATCAACATCCCCAAGTTTTGCCTTTTTCATCTGTGCCATTCCATTTATGAGCTGCAAGAAAGAAGAAAAGAACCCTCAGGAATGAATACATCAGCTTCCATTCTTCTTGCATGAACAGATGAAGTTGCTCTACCAATCTACCTTAATTTTGGTTGTTAACGCCTCCAGTTCTGCATCATCAACCAAATCAATCTGTACTATGGAAGTTATAGAACATTAGAATAGCAGTCGATGTTTCTTAAAGTTATATTCTAAAAAAATGTAACTTAGAACTACTCCCTCCGTCCCAAATTGTAAGTCGTTTGACTTTTTTGACCTCAACTTTCACCACTCGTCTTATTCAAAAAATTTACGCAAATGTAGTCAAATTTAAGTCATTCTTGAAATTCTTTTATTAATAAAGCTAGCCATAACAAAAAAATATGATATTTTGCAAAATAATTTGAATAAGACGAGTGGTCAAAGTTGGGGTCAAAAAAGTCCAACGACTTACAAATTTGGGACGGAGGGAGTACTAGAGTACTAGTATTGACTCTTTTGAATCTTCTATACACCACGATAAATACCTTATTCAATATAATCCGGTCTGCATAAGCAACTTGTTCTACTGCCTCATTTACAACCCACCTGGCTTTTACTTCATTCAAATGCTTCATGGCATGCTTGCAATCGACCATAGTAACCACACCATCAAGTTTCACATATTTAGAAACCAATTCATCTGAACAGAATGTCTCAATAACAGGACCAGGTTTTGCAAGACCTAAACAATGAAATTGACTGTCAGCAGTCCGGAAATCAATAGCAAGTCCATAATGCAAGACAGAGGGACTTCCATCCAATGAGACCCACCTGTTGTTTCAATAACAATATGATCAAACGTGTCTCCCTTCTGCTTCACCAACTTCAGAAGCATCTTCACAAGATCCCCTCGGACAGTGCAGCACAAGCAGCCATTATTCACCATAACAATGTCCTCGGCAACAGAAGAGTGGCTAGCGACAAGCGAACTATCGATGTCCACCTCACCAAACTACACAAGAAAAATGGAATATGGCTTACACATAGAGTATCACTGGTTCTCCCAACTAATTGAGCCAAATTAATGCAAGCATCGGTCTATTACAGAACAGGATATCAAATACAAAGATAACAATGGTAAACATACTCTGAAGATAATCATATACATAACTGAAATACATTTTTTTTAACCAGGTACTGAAAAGGAAACAGATATATGCATATTCAAAATTCAAATTACCTCATTTTCAATGACAGCAATCCTCTTCCCATGCTGTGAAGTTAAAATGTGGTTCAGGAGGGTTGTCTGCAAAATTATAGATTTCATTACAATTATCGAACCTTACCAGGCAATCATCAGCTTATTGCAGGCTAAAGCACCATTTATCGTGTATGCGGTTTAAAACAATGATGATAAATCCTAAATCCACAGCTGTAGCATTTCTTTCACAATAGAGCGCCATAAGTGTACTTATATTTGGGATCGGGTGGAGAAGTGTCCGACAATCACATCAGCCTCTGTTTAAGCTAAAGGGCTTGCAGAAGCTACAAGACTACATTAGACATCGACCCCAATCCGTAAGCACTGCACGAGAAGGGAAGAGCGAGATGGCACCTTGCCGGAACCGAGGAAGCCGGTGATGACGGTGGCGGGGACGCGGGTATCCAACGCCTGTGCGTCGAAGGCCGCGTCGGAGAGGCCCCGCAAGAACTCCGCCGACGGCGGCGGTGGCGGCCGCAGGAGAGGCGGCGCGAGCGTCCGGAAGCATCTAGAGAAAGAATCGAGGGGGGCGCGGGCTATAGCGGTGGCAGAGGTGGTGGTGGCCGCTGCGGTCCTGGCCGCCCTCGGAAGCAGCAGCCGCGCAGCCGCGGCCGCCATGTTGACAGGCTAGGCTTCGACTTGAGCTCTCCGCGGCGGCCGCAGGGGTGCTTACGGGGGGTTTCGTGGGGTTTAGCCCAATACCTTGCCTGCCTCACTGCCTGAGAGCTGAAATGCCTCATATGCTGCAGAAAGAGACAGCTGCCTAGACACTCTGTCTCAACAGGAACCGTTGCTAAAACAGAAGCTACGATGAAATCGTTAATAATCAGAAGAAAAAAACCGCGATTTACTAAATGTCTGAGTATATTTGTTTGACCATGTTCTGTTGCCGATCTTCTTGAACAGAAGAAACATTATTATTTTCCCTAAAACTCGTAAAGATTCTCACCAACGGAATTCAGAACTGTGAGCCATGTGTTCAGGACTCACCATGAGCTGATGCTTCAGATCACCATAATCTATATATTTGTATTCAAAATCACCATAAGAAGGCAATACACTACATTAGGTGTATACGCTATCCATCCTGACAGAGAATGTGCTACCAGCAACAACTTTTTCTGATCCAAGAGTATCAGCAGATCTTTTGCATAGCAGATGGAGAGATAAACCATACTTCAGATTTCAGCAGATAAATTAGCAATAAGAATAATAGGACATGCCAAAGGTCAGCATTTAATCAAGAATAGGATGTGTCTTCTGTTTGCACCATTCGATTCCTCAATAATTGGTAAAGAGGATAGATATAGAAGTAATCAAAGCAAAAAGAGAACATTGCACCTTGAGTACACTAGAACACGATTTCAAAGAACAACATGGCACCAGTGAATACAAGAATTTCAACCACACCAGAAATACACAAAGCATTCCAATAATTGAATGTCACAAAAAGAATCTTATCAGATCAACCCTGTCAGAGAAAAAAAGAGATTGTCACCATAGAAAACATTCATATTTAGGCAAGGAAAATTGTCAGATTCAAGAGTTCCCACAACATGCCATCAACACTCAGTTATTTGTCATTTAGTGTAATTAGAAGAAAAATCACATTAATCCAGTCATACAAGTACAACCATGGCTTGATTACTGGGTAAACATGCACACAGAAGCGCTGCAACCCATAATATCAGGCATTCATACAATAAGGCTCCCTACAGTGCACCTGAACTTCATGATTAAGGCCCGATCAGTACAAGGGCTAGCTTAAAATAACATTATAACTAAAGATATGCATTGATAATAATGTACCAACTCTACTAGGCTAATTCGAGGCTGGCCTGCTCTGCTGACCTACATGAAGAAGTCAAGAAGATACATTCCCAGAAATGAAGAAACTCAATAAAAGTTAAAAATTCTCGCTAGCGATGTGTCCTAGACTTCAGGTAAGAAATGATGTTTCATATCAACGTTCTTTTTGGTCCAACACAGCAGGTTTTATTCAACATTGAGAGTTCAAATCATATAAGAGGCTATTGCACCTTGGGCACCATAGAACCACTGTTTTCAAAGAACAGTAGAACACCATCGCACCAGGCCCCCAGCACATGCAGGAGCTTCAACTATATCAATGCACATAGCATTCACAACCATGCATGCATTGCAAAAGATCATTTTGTCAGATTAAACTTGTAGGAGAAAAAACATGTTATGAAAACATTCGAATTCAGGCAAAAGGGAAATCTTCAGTCAGGCAATCACCCTGTAGTGCAATGAGATGAAACGTAAATTATCCAGTGAGATTAGTGCAAGTGAAACCGACAAACCGTGGTGTCACCACTTACTGGATCGACATGAACATAGATGCAACCTCTAATCCATGATACTGAACATCCATACGATACAGACCATGCCAATGTTCTACGCCCTCATGCATGATTACAGTCTGACCAGAACCATCACAAGCACATGCACAGGCTATCATTAGGCAAATACTAATCAGTAATCACTCGATCGGCAGGTATGCTGGGATCCCTTCGAGGGCGGCGTCGGCGCTCTCGCGGAGGAGGACGAAGGCTGCCACCTCGGCGTCGCTAGGGGCCACTCCGGCCGCGCGGCGCTGTGCCTCCATCTCGCGCAGGTCAGCGGCGATCGCCATCAGGCGCTCCTCCCGGTTCCGCAGTGACGCGAACCGCGCCAGGATGCCCTCCATCTCCTTATCCCCCGCCTCGCGGCCGTCGATGCGCAGCTCGCTGTACTGACGCGCGAGGCTCCCCTCGTTGGCCGCCGAGAGAGATGAGGGGGGCGCCGCCACGCCGGCCGTGCCTTCCGAACCACCCGCCGCGGCCATTGCTGAGAGAGAGGGGTGGGGTTTTTTGGTTGGGGAAAGTGGAAAACAATTACATAGCCGGAAGGTGATTTATCATTTTGTTTTACCGCAATTATTTTCTCTTGTTGGGCCAAGGCCGTGAGAAACTGGGCCGGACCAGGCCTTGCGGACGCTCTCTCTCTCTCTCTCTCTCCTCTCTGCGTTAGAACAACAGTCAACAATAGAGACGCAGCAAGAGGGAGACAAAAATTCCCCTTCCCTTCCGATCCCGAGATGGCGGCAACCAGGCGTGAAGGCGACGCAGTGGTATCGGCGGCGCGCGATCCATTCCTCGAATCGTCAATAGCGGGCTCGATCTTGCAGAGTGATATGTTGGTGTCGTCCGTGCAGGTTCCGAAGCTGCCGGCGCCGGGTCGGAGGAAGATGAGCTGGCCGGAGACGGTGGCAGGGAAGATCGAGGAGGGGCAGTACAAGGTGCGGCGGATGGAGCTCCAAAAGGCGGACTTGGACCGCGAGATCGAGGTCCTGGAGAAGGTGGTGAGAGGCATGGAGGCGGAGATGCAGTACGAGCTCGACCTCACCGCCCACTGCAGCGACCTCGAGATGATGCACAGGGCGCGGCAGCTTGCCCGCCCTCGCCCGCCGCTCTCCGAGGCGGAGGAGCGGGCCCTCCGTGAAATCCGCGACCTCGCAGCCTCAGCCATCTCTGACTATGCCAGCAGCATCGGCCCCGAACCCGCCTACGACCGCCCCATCAACCCCTTCAGCGACACGTTTCGCTTGCCGCTGCCCCGCGCCATGGTTGAGGCGTCCGCTTCTCGTCAGAGGTGAGCGTGTTCTCGTTTGCTCACCCATTGTTAGGGGCTTGCTGGGGTTTTGCCAGGTTCGTTGACATTACAATTCGTGCTAAACTCTTATAGCGATTATCTACTCATTCAACCATCCAACCTTGGTATACAACAATCCTGGTGTTGTACAAGCCTACAAGGTGCAGCATGTCAAGCGGGGTATGCTTTAGTGCTTGCAAGCTGCAGCCTACTGCAGGGGTAGCCAGCTGGGCTGCTGATCAAGCATTGTGTCGACTACCGGTGCCGTTTCACTGCTAGTGCTTGGTGCTTGCTCCCTTCTGTGGTTGAGAAAAGCAAGCAGGGATTGGTGCGGATCGATCTGAGGCAGGGGCGAAGCCAGCCGTTGAAACCACCGTTGTCATCTTATTCAACACCGTTGTCAGTGACCTTAATGAGTAGCTTGGAACAGTAATTTTACACTTATTCTGCAAAAGCTTACCGTTGTCAGTTGACACCATGAAATGCACGTAGCTCCGCCACTGATCTGAGGGAGTACACGGAAAGAAAGTTCGGTATCTAAGGAAATAATCGAGCTAGAGCATGTGTTTGGTCCTTTTTGTCCCTGGGTGGACAACTGATACCAGGTGCTACTTCGGCTGAAACTGGGCTGCAGCCCCGTAGCCTGGGTCCTGGATCCGCCCCTGCTAGCGCTGCATGACTGATGGCAGTAGAATTTGTTGCTGGCTTTGGTATATGTAAGTGATATGGTGAGTTGAGGGGTAGATTAGGTGCATACAGGGCCACCACCGTTTGTTGGTGTGGTAGTGTGAGGGGGAGGTTGCCCGGTAAAGGTTAGAGGCATCAAGGAAAAAAAATTGACTGGCAATTCCATAGTTGTGCCTTTAATTGCGAAAGAGCTGCCATTTCTGGTTTTGTGGTGCTCCTTAGTTTTTTTTAAAATAATAAAGCAGGAGCAGTGCTATGTCATTTAGGCCTTGTTTGGGAACTAGTGCATTGAAGTGGAATGAGGGGGATTGAAGTGGAAATTAGTTCATTTTAGACTGGCTCTTTATGTGGGGGAATAAGGGGGATTGAAGTAGAAAACTCATTTTAGACTGTATTTCTTTGGACCAAACTCAATAAATCTGCTTGCTCTTTATGTCAAAACTCCAAATAGTTTGATTTGTTAATTGTTCATCCGTGTCAGCTGTGCGCAGCAAAGTATGATATTGTTGTTGTCTTGAATTTTAACGTGTCTTGTGGTTTTTGTCTGTGGCCACTTATATTTGTGTCTAGGTAACTATGTCATGTGTTTTGAATATAGATAGTAAGTCATGTAATTGACCGCCTAGCATATGGCATACAATTGTAGTTAATTAGTGCACCAAGAACAATATACATTTGGTCCAACAAGTAGTTTAAAGAACATCAAAGCATTGCAGGTCCAAAATTATATAGTTCCTGTAAACAGTAAACAACCATCTATTTTATGATACTACCTAACTGAGTTTTGGTCTCCCAGTGATACCGTGTTTACTTAATTTACTACTCTATATATGTACCGAACCGAGTTCTCATCTCTCAGTGACATCATATTTGCTTGATTTACTAATGGCATGCATGTGTAAATTGTAATGTTAACTATTAGGCTATAGTTATTAATGTAGTATGCAAAAGTTCATGTGCTGTCTACAAATGCTATTTTCTCTGTACTATGTCCTAAACTGGAAGTTAACTCGGTCAAAGTTTATGCTTTTTTGCATATATACTTTATATATGCAGATAGATAATGTGCATGCTAATTTCGTTGCTGACCGTTCTGCAGGCTCATTGGTGCTGGAGAGGGGAGGGGAGGCCAGGAGACAACCAACTGGAGCTGATGCGCCCTAGTGTCTGAACTGAATGTCCTGAAGCTTGAGATGTTCACATCCAAAAACTACTGGAGCTGTTAGAATCTTAGTTTGCATGTAGCTCCGAACGTCCCTAATTCATGCAGATGACATGTGAATTGTATACATGATGTTTTAAGATTGATGAAGCGGTTTTGTCTCCGCCAGCTACTATAATTACACCATTTATGTCGGAGTTCTTTTGTTGATACCTACTTTCTCCCTCCGTCCTTAGTTCCGGCAACTTTGCAAACTTTTTAAACTTTCATTCAATCGAAAACCATGACCCCTCTCGCTCAAAAAAAAAAACATGACCCCTTTCCTAAATTAGTTTGCTACAATGAAGTTTGCAAATTTCCTCCAATTAAACGGGGCCTAAATATATGTCGTTTAGGATAAGCTAGTTAGTTCAAAATTGATCTAATTTGTTTGTCCTTGGCGGCATATGTTCTAGACATTGGTTTGTGATGTGTGCCGTATGCCCTGTCAGTATATTTCATATTTGTGCCTGGGATACTTCAGCGTTACTCATGAAAGTAGTTTCCAGTTTCAAATAACTGATATTGGTGTGACCCGCAATAACCGATCGTAAGCTTCACCTGGGCATAATGGATGAACCATTGCCTCTTTCCACAAGAAAATATAGCAATGGATATTGCAAAGGGAAATTGATGTACCATTGCCTCTGTCCACAGGAAAACATAAAAATGGATGTTGCAAAGGGAAAGGGAAAGGGAAAGGGAAAGTGCAGGACAACATCAGTCTGTAATTTCTTAGAGTTATTTTACCATCCTTCTTTCAACACTACTCTGGCACCTGGTTTACTCATATCATTCCTCCTCCTTTCAACACTAATCTGGCACCTGGTTTACTCATCTCCATAATCGCTGAGGTTGAGGAACACGTCTGGGTCGAAGCCGTCAAGTGATTGGTCACCGTCCCCTGCTGCCTGATGAAACCCGGCGTCCTGTTCCTGCCAGCCAACTTCCTCCTCCTCCCAGCCATGATCCTGAGCGGCCTTGAAGAAGATCTCATCTTGCCATCCGCCGTAATCCTGAGCGCCCTTGAGGCCAACCTCTTGCTGCCACCCGGCTTCATCCTGAGCGCCTTTGAAGATGACTTCCTCCTGCCACCCCTGTCCCTGAAAGACGCTTTCGCCAATGTCCTCCACTTGCTGTTCTTCTGACCCTTGGTTCTCCTCGCCACTTCCAGCACCTTGTGCATCCTGATGAGCAGCTTCACCATGGATAATGTCATTGAGGCTCCTGTACCTTCTCCTGGGCGGCGTGGGCGCTGTGACGACAGGGGTGAAGGAGTCGAAGTTCTCACGCCGGAGCCTTCGTGTTCTCGGGCCGTGTGTCAGTCCCTGCATGCGACGGATTGAACCTCTCCATAGATCGCCACTCATAGCAACATCCTGATCTGGGAGTTCATAAGTAGCTACACAAGACAAATAGTACTATGTTAGGATTGCTCTTGGGGTTTCCTTGAATTTGCATAAACAATAATCGTTGTCCAGTACATAAAAATCTAACCTTCGAATCTCTGCCGCCAGAATATGTCTTCCTCAGGGGGAGGTACTGGATCATACATGGAGGGGGCATGTAGCAGAACCAAATAACGACCATGCAAGGAAAAAAGAGTGATTTTCAAGCAATTCACAGTAAAAATCTAACCTTTCATTCTTCAAAAAAATTCCAACCTTTCCTATGAATTCTGATCTTCACAAACTAATCAGTAACCACAGCACCCCTCTTGCGTGTTTGGCAACAACATGGAAAAGACTCCCTCTTTCGAAAGATCGAGCAATTCATTCGCTAATTGACCCCAAATAAAAGAGACAATGAAAAAAATCGATCTGAAAATTAGAACGAAAAGAACTCACTCCCTTCTTGGCTCGCGCCGCGCCTGCTCCTCCTCTTGGCGGTGGCGAGCGACCCACTCACGCCACTCCCTCGCCTCCCTCTCTCGCTGACGCTGGAGAGCAGCCTCTTGGCGAGTCAGCATCTCCGGAGGGAACGGCAAGGAGAGGATGGGGACGAGGACAAGGCTTTGGGCGAGGAGGAGATGGAAGGGAAGGGGTTTTGCACTTTTGCTTTGGGGTTCTGCCGTGCTCGGGAGCAGTTGGCGAGGGGATGCAGCCTTGCAGCCTGCTGTCGTGTGTTCTGCCGTACTGAGCTGTGAAAAGGTTTTTTTCTCGGTTCAAATTTGTGATCAGTTGAAAATCGGCAAAAAAAAAAAGATGTTCTGTTAAACGTTATTGTTTCACGGTATTTTTATTTGAAATGCATCAACATTTTCATACGCAACTCAGGTCAAAACAAAGATGCTCACCTCTCGTCTTAAATGAAGGCCAGTGTTCCTGACAGATTTCCAAAAAAAGAAAGGTGATGCCTACGACATGTTTATGTATAAAAACTATGCCATGCATCTAAGATTTTGAACTAGACATATAACTATAAAAGGGTGGCATTGTAGCTGATTGTATGCTCTACTCAGGCCATTGGCATCCTTGTATTGTTGCCACATACAGGTTAAGTTCGTGTTCTGTTAAAACTATCTTCGATATATGCTCATTGCAAATCGATCCATTTTCGGGTAGACAGGAAGAATGTAAATCCTCCGCATCAAGGATTACTCTGCATGCAGTGGCTTCAGCCGGACTTCACTGACGGACAAATCACAACAAAGGTACACTGTTAAGTGCGCCCTCTAGGCATACAACACGAGCCTAGTACCAAGGGAAAGAGAAGTAGATGGCCTAAGAGAATGATTTAGCACCTCTCTCCAACTCTGCTCATATATCCTTACAAAATTAAAAGCACTACTAGACAAGCACCTATGAATTGAGCAGAGCTGAACCACAAATGTTGTACAAGTAGCATCAGAGAAAGGATACGAAAACTATTTCAGTTGCTTCATGGTTGAGCTATTCATGTGTGCAATCCCAAATCTGTTGATTCTAGCTTAATCTGGCAGAATGCAATGTTTAGTTTCAAGGAAACAAACTAAAAGGACGGAGGATAGAACTAACAAAATCAATAATTTGGTGCATTTCATGGATTCCTGCCAAAATGTCATATGAACACTTCTCTCGATGTGCTTAAACTTTGTAGTTCATTGATGTCGCGAATTTTGTCCAACACAGGGGAAAAATACCTTGAACCAACATAGCTTAGAGCAAGCATGAATTATTCCAACACGAGATGATCAGAATCAAGTGTCCAATTCATTGTGCAAGTATCTTCAATGAACACAAGGGATCCAAAGCATCCATTCTTTCCAAAATCGATTCAATGCATTCACCAATCACCCGAAACCACCAAAGGAAATCGAACTCAGTAGGGGGCAACAATCAGAATTAATAAGTGCATTTTTATTTAAAAGGAAATCACAACATTCAGCAACAAGGGCAACAAAGTTCTCGACTTTTTCATCCGATTAAACTCTTAACAGGACAATTAAACAACTACTTTGAGGCAACAGGACCCTGTGGAGCTCCATTCTGATCACTGCAAACCATATTTGCTTCCACCTCGCTGCACATCTTCTTCTCGTTCTCATAAAACTTACAGTAATCATCAGCGAAGGCGTCCAGGCCCATGTCCATGGCTTTGCCAAGGTGCTCGTTCATGATGAAGGCAGTGTGGATGCGCCTCCGGGCATCGCCGAGCTCCTCCGGCAAGGGCCCCCCCTCCTTCGAGCCGACTCGAAGCTGGTGCCTGGCGAGCGCGACTTCGGCTCGGTGGGAGAACACGTGGTTCGCCATGGTCGCGGCCCAGCACCTCCGCTTGAACAGAACCTCGTCCAAGTGCTTGCGCAGTTCGTCCCGCTTCTCGATCCGAGCCTGCAGCTCCTTCCTCCCCGACTTGTGCCGAAGTGTCAGGTCGATGAGCTGCTGCTCCTCCTCCTCAGTCATCGGCACCCGCGCGCGGGACTTCTTCCCTGCTGCGCGAATAAGAGCCAGCGGAGCAAGGGGATCAGAATTCAGAAACGACCCCAATTGCGCTTACGGTGCGGTAGAAAAAAGAGAGGAAATTTCGGGTTCGTGAGGATGGGAATGAACCTGGCTTGGCGAGGTCGGCGGCGGGCGCGAGGGAGGCGCGCGGCTTCACCTCCTCCTCCTCAGACGCTGGTTCCGACGGGCCACTCTTCATCCCTGCGAAGAACCGGGCATAGCACCGATATGAGAGTGAGACATGAGGGAGAGGGCAAAACCAAACCCTAACTTTTAGCCGCGATCGCGAGATTCGCGAGGGTAAAGCGGGCGTTGGGATCGGATGGGGGAACCTGCAGAGCCGGTGAGTCCCGCCGCAAGGATGGTGGCACGGGGTAGCGGGAGCGGCGAGCGGGAGCATGTCGCCATGAGTGGGTCGTCGGACTTGGACGGGCGACGACGCGAACGCGACGGCGGGGAGGACGTTGCTCGCTGTGGATTTGTGCGTGGGTGGGCTGCCAAAAACAAAGCGATCATGCAAAGCAGCTGCGGCTGTCTTCCAGCGGGGTGTGCAAGCAATTTGTAGTGTGTTGGGCTTCCGGTGGGCCGCAGTCCTTTTTCTCGTTTTAGCCTTTTAGGTCCCCTCTCTCTCAAAAAAAAGAGTAGATTTTTAGGAATTTCAGAATTAAACGAACAATACTTTCCGTAGCAACTTGATGCATTCTAAAATTTATAAAATACTTCTTGAAACTCATACCCCCTTATTCGATAACATGGAAGATTTTCTCAATGACTGTTACAGCACAAGTTCATTAAATATTGCGTGAAAAGGTACAAATAACCCTAGAAGACCAAAGGTCGAAAAGACACAACTCAAATATTCATATTTACAATTGATATGGACCATGACAATAAATAACATTAGTAATTGGAGTTGCCAGCAAAGACATTGAATGAAAAAAAAAACTTGTGCTCCATTAATTAGATATATAACAAGTAAAAAGTTGCATTCCTTGACCATTTTATCAATGTGAAATATGACTAAAAATAAATAAAGTACTATAAAGTGGCGTTCATTTTTTTTCCTTTCGACTTCTTTTAACGTGCCCTATCTAAGAAATGTACATGGATTCACAACAGATTATACTACTTTACTATTTTAAAATAGTAACTTTTTTTACACATCAGATCATGGCACATTTTTATTTTACACATGTTGCAAATTAAACCTAATAAGGCGAGCAGCCACTATGCTAGGAAAATAAATGCTTACAGGAATTGTACTGCGAACCAATCCATTGTCGGCAACTCGGCACCCAGAAGCAAAAGGCATATATATCAGCTTCAGCAGAGTAAACTTTAAAGAGTTACTACAATGCAAATATTAAGATCGGAAGTTCAAAGCAACGACATAATTCTCCAGTACATCCAACCAATCCAAGGCTCCAAGCAGCCTTGATGCAGATACTACAGCTGAGAAGAGGGTGGGTGCAGATTAACAGAAGCTACAGTTCTACGGTAGTCTAGACCACCTCACTTCCTGCCACTGCGCTTAGACTTTCTTGATTTCTTGTTTTTCTGCTTCTGTGCCTTCTTCGATGTTGAGCAGCAGGCCGAGGTAGCTTCTTCCTTGGTCAGTTCCAGAACATTTCTTCCACCTATATCAGGTTCATTATCTGAGTATCCATTAGTTTCGTCATCTTTGTCCGTGTGGAACAGCACAACAGGTGCAGCTTCATTCCTTCTTTCAGGTTCTTCCATGGATGTTTTCTCCCAGCGCATAAAACTGATAATTTTCTGCAGTTTATTCTCGCCATCGCTCCATATCGAGTAAAGGTCATCGACAGACAGATGAGCACTCTTCTCCCTGTCAGGCACAGCAGTTTCAATACTTAATAAATAGTTAAATGGAAGTAACTTTCTCCTATGGAAGTTACTAAATGAAAAAAAATATATATATGCAGCCCTATTGCCCATGCTCGAGGTAAATATAAAACCAATTCAATGACCTACTCCTAAGATTTCATCAGACTGAGTAGTTGCATTTATGCACACCAACTATATTTCCATAAAAGCTGACATCGACATTTGCTTACCTGATAGATTGCTCTTCAAATTATCACAGATGTGCCTGACCTCCTTGCAACAATTGTTCATCCATACTTTCTGGAAGACTTCTTTGCTCCAGCCAGGGAAGGACATTTCTTAGGAACAGAATGACAACCCACACATCCTTCTACAAAACAACAACAACAACATTTCCTTTAGTCCCAAGCAAGTTGGGGGTAGGCTAGAGATGCAACCCAAGAAACAAAGTTCAAGGCTCATGCCCGTTGAGCTACTTCCTTGGAAATATTCCACTCACAAAAATTAGCATAAAAAGATATAAACTTGACAATCACACAACATTTAGCCAGAAGCTAAAGCACAAATGCTCAAAGTTACCTGGCCATGCATGAAGACTTGTATCGACTCAAACTTCTCCCAAAAGGAAATATTATTATCAGTCAGATACATTTCAATTCTACTTTCCATATTATTATCTCGTACTCTTGTCATAGAGAAATTTCCAGTAGTAACATTGCAAGCTTTTGTTTCATGCATAGGCAATTCCTGCACTAACATTCATTGGCTCTTCAGGACAAAGAAGTGCCATTACTTTCTGAACATCACTCAAATCTGCAATGGTAATTATACGAGCGTTTAAGTTTCGGCGGACTTCCTCACTGGGGGAACCAAGAACCACCAATACGACTTCCAATTGCTGCAAGTGCATCAGCAAATATTCTTCTGAATTTGCTCAATGTGGGATACGTTAAATTCAAGAAATTTGCAATCTTGATGGAGAACTCAGGAGGCAAATCCTCAAAAATGTTGAACTTCCGAAGGAAATTTGTAACATCATAGCATTTCACTCGTGGAAGAGTCATAGTCCACCAGATAAAGCAAGGTTACTAGTCTCAGAAGGACTGGAATGTATGTTTGCCCGAGCCCACTCTTGAATACCGCGCTTGTTTCTCAAAGAGATCCATAATTGACTGGAATATGAAACGCCTCGACGAAACTGCCATATCCCGATCTAAATCCTGGTTGCCCTGCCCAGGGACCAGGCAGGTACCAAGATAGCCCTCGCTTGTACGACACTTTAGCATCTTAATCAATAGAGATTTTGTGCAAAACGCACAATCATCCAATATAAGACAGGTTGATGCTAAGAAACCAAGGCATTCCATGAGATTCACGTAGCATATCGGTGATATATAGTCTGGCTCAGTCCTCCAGTTTGCACTGGAAGTATATTCAAGAGCTAGTTTGAAGTTCCAGATCAATGTGTTTCTTCCTTCACCAAAATCAAGAAAGCTCTTCAAATGATTGGAAAAAACGTGCCCAATCTGAATCTCTATACAGGGTGTTCTCCAAGTTTTGAACTCAGTCCTCCAGTTTGCACTGGAAGTAATATTCAAGAGCTAGTTTGAAGTTCCAGATCAATGTGTTTCTTCCTTCACCAAAATCAAGAAAGCTCTTCAATGATTGGAAAAAACGTGCCCAATCTGAATCTCTATACAGGTGTTCTCCAAGTTTTGAACTCACCACAATCATCCAATTGTGCTATGTACAACAGATACATGGTCATTTTTCCAAGATACCCATGAGTCAACTTTCGATTAGCTGGCCTAAGATCTGGACCAAGGGAATCCACAATCAAACCATGTGCAGCCGATGAGTCAAGTATACAGAAAAAGCTCTTTGTGGATTCATCACCCCAGGCCAGGAAAAGTAACTCAAAGAAGAGACGTTTCACGGAGAATGAAGAGGTTTCCAAACTTCTTGGCAAATTTTGGCAGACTGAACTCTGGGTCTCTCAGAAACCTAATTATTTCACTTAGGATAGCGATAGTTCTCCACTGGGTGTGTGGCGATGATGCATACTCTAGAGGAGCTTCCACAAAAAGACTCTAACTTCCGGAGTACACAAAAGCCAACAGAAGAAAGCTCATTTACCCAAGAAATTCTGAGCACATGACTTACACTTGACAGCATCTAGCCAACATCTGTTGCCATCTTGTTCCAAAGAATTCCTACCTATGTTAGTAAGCCAAATTGAATCCGTGTTAAGCACTTGCATATCGACGGTCATCATCTTTCCTCAATCCAAAGTATTTAGCACATAGATCGTCGCACATGGCTGCTGAATAATTTGATTTTGGATCCAGTGAGTGATTAAGATGAGTCAGCACTTTGACTATAACTGATCTCCAGTGGTTCCAACACAGGCTAGTGTTTCCAGTGAAATCTGATTACAGGCCAGCATATCATGGACAACACCATTCATATTCATATCCTGGCTCTAACTCAATGTATCTAGAGTTTTGAGACTGGAGATGACATCAATAATGGAACGTGCTGAAATAAGCTCGACTAACAAGTTTCCCACATCTTTTTCCTTCAAGCAAGTTGTAGGTTAAGCTGGCAAGAGATTTATGTGAAGCTGACAATACTTCTGCTTCACAACAAACCAAGAAGAAAAAGTCCCTCAGATACTTTCTTTGCCATCTCTTTCACTTTCAAGAGAAGTTGCTCCTTTTCGGCAATTTTTTTGGAGGCCATCCTCTATTGTTGTGGACCCCAACGAATTTGCAGTAACATAGAGGAGGAGAAGCTGTGTAGCCTTCTCAAACAACTCTGCCTTCTCTAGCATGTTAACTTCCAATAAGGAATCACCTTTATGCTTTGCTATACCTGCAGCTTCATGGAATTATCCATTTCCCATCTCTATACTAGAAGTTTCATCCAAAAAGATTCCGGAGATTTAAGAATGCTGCGTACGAATGATCCATAGAGTTAAAAGCTTTGACAATGGCATCATGTGCTTGATATCACCACGTTCAAACATAATGCAAAGCACATTTTCTATTAAACGTCTTTCCTAGGACAGAAGCTTCCTGGAAGTTGAAATCAACACTGTTCCTTCTCCAACTGTTGCAGGAATTGCAGCCCCTGACTAAATAACTTCCCATTCGAGCAGCAGGATAAACACTTCGTATAACATCCAGCTTTGAAGTACACTTCAGCTGCCTGGAACCAGTATTCAGACATAGCAAAACAATCTCCAGCATCTTCAAGCCTTGAAGTTCCACATTTTTCCATATAGACCATTCCTATACCGATCAAAGATATGATCAAATTAGCACCCCAAATTGTAGGTCGTTTTAGCTTTGCTAAATGCATAGATTTTGTTATGTACTTAAACTTAAATAAACACTATTGAATAGATACATACTAAAAATGACATAGAATTTGGAACAGAGGGAGTATATGTTAAGTGATCACACCTGCTCTTTTGTAGTCACCTAGTTTCATGTAACAAGTGGCAGCCTTATCATGCATGCCAATAGACTCGTAAATCTCGGATGCTTTTTGCAAGTTAGCTTGGCCCATTTCCAAATTTGCAGAGATGACACGGTCAGCAGCTGCAAGAAGTCCAGCAGCTCTTGCCCACTTCTCTCTGTACGCATCGCCAGCCTTTTCAAAGCACATCGTTGCCATCTCAAATTGGGCCCTCATTAAACAACTAAAATAGAAAAAATGAACTCGTTAGATGGATTTACAATTGGCGAAGAGAAATCCAGTAACATCATAAATCATTATGCACAGTACTTAGAATAAGTATGTGAGTGAATAAGATGAACATGCTTGAATCTAGAAAAAAATTGCCTCAACATGTCAAATAAGTATATGGATCAAACCTTGGTACCACGTAGCCTCCAATCATCAGCACTGCTTCCTGTCTGCATAGCTTGAATCAGTGAAGAATCAAGCAGCCTAACCTCCACAATGCACAACTTCTTCCAGTAATCAAACATTGGTCGGCAGTAGTCGTCAGCATTTTCACATATCCATAGTCTTTGCCTAGTTCGTGTGATAGCAACATATAGCTGCTTCAGTTCTGAACATAGAAGATAATGCTTGTTTCTGTCAAACCCCGGATGGGATATCACTTCAGATGATGCTACAATATATTTGCTTTCCATGTAGTCATACACAACCCTCCATTTGTTCCGTAATGGTGATGAACTGAAAAAATTGTACAGCAGCACATCCTACATAGCATATTTGGATGTAAGTACCCTAAAAGTTAAACTTAAGAAAGTACCCTAAAAAAATTGTATAGCAGCACGTCATACTTTAAATGAAAGTATATTGCATTATGAGCAAACTCTATACCTGGAACTCAAGGCCCTTACATTCAACAATAGTCAATACAAGCGCCTGTTTACCGACGAGGTTAACAATTTGTTTCTTCATATCATCATCACGCACCAATATTACTTGCTCAGCACCAAAACCAAGCTGGTCAGAATGTTCATTTCTGCTTTCTCCAAAAATAGTCATAATTGCATTCTCATCATTATCAGACTCCAGGAGAACAGGAGCTTCACCATATACAAGGCCAGTTTCCGGATTAAGCTTGTCAACACATGATGGGAAATAGTTGTACAGAAGGCTCATTATACTCTGAGCCATACGGAGGACACCACAATGTGTGCGAAAATTCTGAGTAAGCTGGAACATATCAGTGAGACGAGCTTGCTTTCCATACTTAGTTCCTTGATTGCATGTTTCAGTTTCTGAGAGGAATGAAGTATAAAACAGTGAGCGGACATCTTCAAACCTGAAATCAATTCCCCTTGCAATTGTTTGTGCCGTGTCACCAGCAAAAATAAAGCCCTCCTTGAAGTTCCTGCAGACATACTTAAGAAGTGCTATTTGTGACATGGTAAGATCCTGCACCTCGTCTATGTAAATAAAATCCACCAAATCCCCATTGTAGCCCTCAGAAACTAGACTGCTGTGAAGACTATTCACAAAATCTGACAGATCAAATTCCCTAGCAGTGCGCTTCATACTCTCATAATCAAGGAAAACATCATAAATCTTCTCTCGCATTTCACTGTTCAGAGATGAAAATCTTTTATCAGAGAGCATCACATAGTCAAGCCTTTCCAGTTTGCCATTGCAAGACATGTTAGCTTTGTATCCACCCTTTATGTGAGAAATTATTTCAGTATAGACAGTGGATGCATCAAGTTTCTTCGTTAGTTCAGCATTGAAATGAGGCCAATAGGAAGCAGCAAACTTCTCAAAGGTAACTTCTTTCGATTCAATAAAAGCTTGCAAAGCTCTGGTTTTGGAATGACCTCTCTCAATGCTAGGCTTGTATTCTTCATAGAACATATAAAAAAAATGAAGTCTGCAATGTTCCATCAAGCATCATCAAGAATTTACGGTATGTTATAGTAAGAGGGTAGTGTCCATGCTCTAGATCAGTGAAATTATCAGGTACATCTGTAAACTCTTCAAGGTCATCAATGACGTCGTGCATATGAAGAGTGTTGGGCTCATCAGAGACATCACCAGAGCCAAATCTATAAAGGGAAATAAAAAACACTAAATGAGTTCGATGGTTGACATACTGATAAAGTGTTTTCATGCGGTCAAAGATAGCAAAAGTCATTGACCGTGTGAATGGGGTGGGGTGTTGTGTGTATGTGGTGGACTGGTGGGGGCGGGGGGGAGGAGGAGTACGGACAACTCTGACATTACCTTTTTAGCCTGCAAATGTGATTTTTTATGGCTGAACAAAGCTTTGGGCTCACAGTGATAAGGACTTGTTTGACAAAACTGTCTCTTTTACTAGAATCCTTTGTTGTCAAACAATTTTTGTGATCAACCACAGACAAATCGACCTCATCCAAATCTATCCCTTGGGATGCAATCAAGGATTGTTGCTCAACTTGATACAGTTTCATCGTCAGAACGGTGGTTTTCCCGGTGCCTGACCTCCCAAGAATAAAACTAGTGAGTGGGAAACGAATTATCACCTCCTCTTCAGCAGTCAGTTCAAAGGGGATCTCAATCTCAGTCCCATCAGTAGCGGTCAGCAAATGTTTTTGCCAGACCAGATGATAAAGAGTAAAATTTCATCAGCAAGAAGCTTTCATTAACTTTTGTGTTCTCCAAAGCACATGAGGTGTCCACATGATCATGATCTTCCTGATCATCAACTCTGCAATCCTTCTTATACCGAATGATATCATGTTCAGCATCCCAAATTATAGGAACTTCCAGTTTCCTGTCATCCACATTAAAAAGAAAGCAACAAAATGAGAATAGCAAACACATGTTAGAATTCTGAATAAAAATAGACAATATAAGAACCAAAACACAGGTACAGAAGATGCAAAAGTTGTTGGTGGGACCTAATGCACACAGGCAAAGATCCATTACCCAAATAATGAGTACATACTAGGGATGTTGGAACGATTCGTCCTGCTCATGTGCCTAGACATCATAACCATGCCAGGTACAAAGGATTTCCAAATCACAAAAGCAAGCAAATCGAAAGAGAAAAAAAATGCAAACCATTAAATTAGTAGCTTTCTTTGAAGACAGTGTACTATCCACAAAGAACCAATTGAAAAAAAAAACAGAATTATAATTAAGCCAAGAAAGAAGCATACCCCTCTGTCTGCACTCTTCTGCAGTAGTCAAGGTAATCATCTGTGTACATGGAAAAGAGATTTTCGAGATGTTGAATGGTTCTAGCAACATGTTGATGTGACAAAAGGTCCATATTCCTTTATCTGAAAAGTCTTCGTTTTTTCTCGCAGATCAGTACTCCAAACAAGATACAGGTCCCTGATCCTGTATGCTTTGCAAGCTGTGGAAGCATCAGTCGCATCAAAAATTTTTAATTTTGTACGCCAACCACCAACCAAGTTTGACAAGCTTTTGGAGTACCTCCCTCCTTAGATGTGGTGATTTAGCTTCGTGAAAGACTTTCTAAAGTTGTCAACTTAGAATAATCTGTTGATTATAATACAAACAAAAAAGAGAGACTTAGTAAAATGATGTATACGAATAAATGATAGAAACTACATATTTTTTTATATTTTATACGAAAAGAAATCTGGACCTCTTAACATGTTTAGGGTGAGTTTAGTTTCACAAAAGATTCCCGAAAAATACTAATTCATCTGACTTTTCCTATTCATCTCACCCTTCCCACTCACAGAACACTATTCATCTACAGTGTATTTTTGGGTCTACAGTGTTTTTTTCGGGAAATCTTTTCCCAAACTAAACACACCCTTATATGAAGGAACATACAATTTCATATCACAATACAAAATAGCGCTTCCTATTGCTAAACAAAATATCGATTTGTGATTCCAAAAGTAGGGAGCCATATCTAGACCAATATTCAAATCATATGGAATTTTTTTATGAAGTGGAGCCTATGACAACAAGGGGATTCCATTGGGCAACAGATGTGCAAAGATGTGGTTTGCATTTTGTGTAACAATAACTTCAGTCTAACCCAGTATGTTTTATAGAAGCGGTAGCTTAGCATATAACAATGTCATCTCAATATTAACAAATCTTTCAATACTATGACTATCTGGGCTCAACACATCAAATAAACAGTTAAACATCATACAATGACGAGAGAAGTGTCAACTGTTCATTATTAGCTAATACTTCCTCCCGTCAGTTAAAAAAGGCTAGTACTCTCTGCAGTCATTAAAAAAAAAAAGAGTCAGGAAGGGGACATTTTACCTTCCATCTAGTATTGCTGAAAACTGCCGAGTCAGAAGTAAGTAGATCGTCCAGTTCATCAAGTTCATGTTTTACATGCAGAATCAACTTACAAATCGATGTGTCATTAGTGCCATTGAAAATACATTTGCGCCTCTGCGCATCAGCAACAAGGTCTTTCCAAACTGTCCCACTTTTATATAACGTATCAGCATTACCAAGAATCCAAAGACAATGCCTGCATCACATAGAGCATTCGTTAAATATTTCATGGTTATCACTGTCAGATGTACTTTTGACAACAGTGAAGCAACAAATAGATGCATACCTAGCTCTTGTAATGGCAACATTTGTTCTTTGATTATCAGCAAGAAATCCAACAACACCCCTTCCGTTGGATCTAACTGTAGATAGTATGATTATGTCATCCCTCTTTCCCTGGAAACCATCAACTGACTTGACCCTGACATGAAAGCCGTCACAATGTGGTCCATACTTTTTACCAAGTTTATCTTTAATTGTAGAAACTTGTGGAACTATATCGGTGAAAATTACACCAATGCTAATCTGTTGGCCCTGTCTTTTTTCCAAGCTGCATGGAAAAAAGAACACAATAAGATCACTTGTTTGCCACATGGGTCATTTTCAACTAATTCTTTGGAATAGCACTTGCGTTCAATAAGAGGGCTCTAGGCCCAAATATATACGTGTACAGATATCAGCAAATATGTACAAACCCCTTATACAATGGGGATATAAAAAGAATACACATACGTCTAACATTAAGATATCAGGCTAGCTTAGACATGCACTTAAAGATGGTTTGGATCAAGTGCAAACAACAGCAACTTCAACCAGGTTTCGCCAACTTCCTGCACCCTCCTTTTCTTCCCTCCCTTCGGTTATGTTTATGAAGGTGTAGCTACCGAAAGGAAGCCTTGTGTAATCCTCGTTGTAGGATGAAGAAAGAACATTTGGACCATCTAAAATCTTCCTCTCATAAAATTGAGTATTTGGAAACAAACTGATACAAGGGTTCATGCGATACTGTATATTCAGCAAGTGCTTTTCAAAATGTAGTTTAACCAATCTCTCAAAAAGACTGATTCCGAATCCAACTTCCTTGCATACCTAAATATAAGCAATGAAAGATCAGAACAATGACCATCAGAATATAGGAACTAAAGTAGAAAAGAATGCTATTACATCCTTCTGTTGGAAATAAATCTTTCGATGTTTCAGCACAAAAAGGTCATATAACAACAGGTACATACAATACTGACCAAGGAATGAAAGTATACCATGTAATAAGGGTGAGTTTAGATTGGGAGAAAAAACACTGTAGATCCAGAAAAACACTGTAGATCGTGTTGGGAAGCGTGTTCTGTGAGTGGGAGGGATGGGATGAATAGGGAAAAGTTGGATGAATAGTGTTTTTTGGGAGAAGTTGGGTGAACTAAACGGGGCCTAAGTGTAAAAGGGGAAATTACCTGGCTTCGAACCAGCGGCCTCAGCTGGCAGTCATCCCCCACCAAGACAACATGTTTCAACCAACTCAAACGTAGTGGGATCAACAATTCACATTCCCTAACTTGAGCAGCCTCATCAACAATTAACACATCAAGAGGAGCGATCTCTGCATTATGCAACCTATAAGAACTAGAGGCAGTACAGAAAATAAGTGTTGCATTACGCATGCAGTAGTTCTGAACCCAGTTTCTGTCTTTTCCAATTGGCAAGTTAAATGAACTCTGAAGATCTTTCAGCAATTTAAGACATAAAGACCTTGCTGCATCCAGTTCCTTCTCAATAAAAGGTATTTGCTCTGCATAAACAGATTTATCACTTCGCAGAAAACCAAAGGCCCTTTTCACACCGTCATCTGATAAATCTCCATCACATAAAAGGGCACCAATTTTTTCCAGCAAACCCAACAGCATAGTAATATTGCTTACAACATCACATGAAAAGCAATTTCCCGGAAGGTGCGTCCATAAACTTATCATGCATTTCGTTACAGCTTTTGCGGCCACATCAAATTGCTTCCTCAGGAAATCCAGAAAGCATAGGGAATCACAACTTCCATCATCCTCAAGAAGCATATCATATCGAGAACCACAATCCTCAAAGAAAGATATCATTGATGCAATTACAAATCTCCATCCAGACAATGATGAAAAACATTCAACAAGTTCATCCGCTCGATAATCTAAGAAAACTTCCTGAAGTTCCTCGGTGATGTCCATCTTGTACTTGTTCCCTAATAACAAAATGTCACCAAGAGAATGAGGTAGACCATTTTTGTCAATCTGCTTGTTGAAATCCTTCAAATTTTGAAGGAATCGAGTGCAAACTCCAACAACAACAACATTTGTGGGAGCACATGTAAGAGTTCTGCATTTCACACGAGCCAAAGCCCACAGTATAGCACTAACAGTCTTTGTCTTTCCAGTACCTGGTGGACCCCATATAAGTTTTGTGAGGTTTAAATGCCCACATTGCACTGCTGCGATGATTGATTGAATGGCATCTACCTGTGATTGATTGAGATTAACCGATGGTAATTGCTCTAAAGAAGCTAAACAGTCCTCATCCTTTTCAACACAGGCAGCACAGACATCTTCAACCTAAAATGGAAACCATGAGGAGGTTAGCTATAACATAAAAATAAATATAAGTGCATGTGTTAATAACAAAATGTTCAGTGAACTCAAAGGTCACCATGCTGGTTGCATACCATATTTCTGGGGGCTAAAACTGACTTGATTATTGTGAAATTGTTATTCATGCATGTGTCAAAGCAAAGTGCTCTCCATATCCGTATGCTTGTCATTATATTAGTAATAAATGTTGCATGCCTGAGTTTAGTTAGGTCTTCCAAACCAAAATCTTTTGCAACCTTCACCTTGAAGCCTTTCTGATATTCATCATTCATAGAAACTTCACTAACCAATGCCAAGCAATATGTCAGACCATAATGGCTGAAGTCCTCCACAGCTTCAGGTTCCGTGCTAGACAAAATAAAGATATCACCATTCCTAGCAGTGTAAGACTCAGCAGAAAAGCCAGCACCATTATCCCAAAATTCCACATCCATAAAGTACAGTCCTGATTTTCCTGCTACCTCCATAGAAAGTACTTTTGATGTGGGTGCTTCTGTGATTAGTTCAAGGCATGAGCACAGGTCTGACCTAGTTTCTTCAATCAGAGGTCCAACAAATGATTTCAAGTAGTGATCAATTGAATTAAAGCTGACTGGAATTTCCTCGACCTGCATAAAATACATTTGATGAATGGCAATGTTACAAGAGGTACTCCATTTTTTAGTAACTGCTGCTACCTCTTTCACAATTCACAATTTGATTAGTTCAATAATACAAGTCCAAAAAGACACCAACAATATGGTGCTTTGGCAAATAGTATCTACAAATTCAAAATATTCGGAATAGAAATATTTACATATTGTAAAAGTATTTTTCGTTATCAATCTAGTTATTACACTAATAGCGGTATGGTTTGCAGTTTTATAACATGTTTGCTCAATAGCATTTTACGCGGCATAACTTATTGAGCATTTTATGCGGCATAACTTAAAACATCTACCAAGTTCTAATACCAACAGAACTTTGAAACTTAGCAGTCATCACAGGTATTGTTTCGTCCCAAGTATTTTCTGTAACAACAAGTCTACTTACTCCAAGCATCACAAAGACCACCCTAGTATGCAGAAAACCACTACAGGACAACACAAACGCCACAAAACCCGTCAATCCGTCATGTACAGATAAAATTACTATGGTTGTTTTCAATCAGTAAAATGTAGATCATTCTGTGGCAAAGGCCTCATGATCCAGGTGATGTGCGCGAGGGCGTAAAAAAGTTAGATACATTGTGGTCAGTTAGCCTTAGCCATTAGTTGCATCGCACCACCAACGTGAAATTTCTGACCACGGTGCATCAACAGGGGTTATAACAAACCATGCTTACATTAACCTTAACCATGCACAAAACCGTCAGCCATGGCACGCACGTGGCGATGAGGAACCATTGCATTCCCAAACCCTACAGGCAGCATCCAAGCCTCAAGCAACCAACTTTTATCACATCGACAGACACAAACAGTGCCAGGCCAACAGGTCGCCACTACCGACGACTGATCCAACGGATGCACCGATCCAAAAATAACTGGCGCACTAGCTAGAAATCAGACATAAATCGACAATGGATCCTCACACCTATACACAAACGCTCCGCACACGAACAGCGAAAACTAACCGCCCAAAAAAGTACACAAACAAATCGCTCGCGTCGGCAACCGCCGTACAAGCAACCGAAAGAGAGCAGCCAGCCAGCCGAAGGATCGATCGAGCACCTGCCCCTGTAGAGGTCGTCGTCCATGATGTCCTGCACCGACCAGGAAAGGACGATGTCGCCCAAATCGCTCTTGTCCTCCGCCATCTCGCGGTCGCGGTGCTCCCTCATCTCGCTCGCAGCTGGCTCTTCACCCGCTCGCGCACGGACGAGCAGGCCGCATTCGCAGTCGCAGCGCAGGGGAGAAGGGATGGGGTTGTTCTCGAGGAGTCGTTTCGAGTCAAGGCGAACTGGCGAAAGCCGGAGGGGGTGATCACAGTGAGTGGTGGGTTTAAATGCGGACGTGATCTTTTGCTTCTCGGGGAAGAAACGAGGCGTTCGTGGCCTCGGGGTTCGAGCCGCTGCTTTTTGTAGGGAAGGAGCGCAAAGGCGCAGACGTGCAGTGAACAGGTGCCGAACGGCCTGTGCGCAAGGGATGACGGGCTGTGTGTTTCTCCGTCTCCATCTCCACCGTTAGGTGTGTTTAGATTATAGGAAAAAACACTGTAGCATAGAAAAATACTATAGCATTCGCTAGGAAACGTGTTTTGTGAGGAAAAAATAGTGAAAAGTTGGAATAAATAGTAAAAAGTTGAAATAAATAGTGAATAGTTGAGAATCTGAACATGGCCTTAATAAAAAAAGCCAGTTCAAACTTTTCTAAACCCTCCCATGTTTCTGTCCCCATGAGAGATGACCAATCCTAAACCCATACAATTTAGTGTACCCAGGAAACCAGCACCATCAAAACCAATGATCAAGATCAACTCTAATCCCTCTTCACTTAAATCTAAAGACCAATTTTATCGGGATAGTCCACCCTTCCTCCCTCACCTCCCACGCCCCTCCTCCCACGCTCGAACCCGATCGCGACCACCTCTCGCGACGGTTCTAACGCACGATATATTTTCTGCCACCGTCTCCAACGCACGACTGCCTGCTGCAACCCTACAGAACATCGTTGGTGCACGTCCTTCGTCGCTGCCGGCGAAGCCCCTCTGCCTGATCGCCCAGACGCGGCCTTGGCGGCGACACACGAGGCGGCAGCCACGGCCTTGGCGGCGACACACGCGTCGGCAGCGCCGCTATATTTCTTTCCCCGTCGATGCTTGCGATGGTCGCAGGGAAGGCCCGATCGGTGATATGAGGAGGACCTGGTCATTAATCCTCTAATCTCAGGTGCTGGATCCGTTTGATGACTAAGACTGTTTTTCGTAATTATTGTTTGCTTCTTTCGATTTGTTGACTCTGCTACCCACATCCGTAAGTCATGTTCAATCTATTTGATACAATTTAATTTGCTTCAGTTATATGCAGTTACATTCATTGCAATAAATCGAGTTCTGTTAGTCACCAAGGCTCCAAACCGTTGACCGTCTCCGCTGGATGATATCATTGATCTGAATTGCAACAGGCCACTGTTTCGCAAATCAGAGCAAAGAGGCACAAATTCACACCAAAAACCTCATGGTCACTACTACCCAGCTCTTTACAATGCATTTTTCGTATCCTTTATTGCACTTCGACACAGCTCTTTACATTGTCATTGTTGCTATTTGCTAATACCATACTCTTGACGCGTGCAAGATTGACATTGCAGCTCTTTACATTATCATATCATTTTTTTATTAATTTGCCAAAAAAGTCACCTTTCAGCTATATTATTTTATTTTATGTTCATATATATATATATTTCTCTTTATCTAGGCACCGTCAGCGCATGTCAACGCTTGAGCCAAGGCAAACACAATAACCTGTCCAAATATGGAGGCTAATGGGAGACGACGAATTCCTTTTGGAGATGTCACAAACACCGTCAATAGAGGCACAATGTCTATTTTTGTATGTGTCAATATCATAGCGACATTCACAATTTTGCTAATTTCGATTAATCCTATCTTAACTCAACCAGGAAGCT
This sequence comes from Digitaria exilis, assembly GCA_015342445.1. Taxonomy (NCBI): domain Eukaryota; kingdom Viridiplantae; phylum Streptophyta; class Magnoliopsida; order Poales; family Poaceae; genus Digitaria; species Digitaria exilis. The sequence goes on from JACEFO010000972.1 coordinate 38,411, forward strand.
CAGCTTCGGCAGATGAGGAGCATAAGAGACAAGAGAAAAACAGAAAACAACGAGAGTGGCGTGCAAGAAAAAAGGCTGAGGAAACAGACGAACAAAGAGAGGAGAGAAATAAAAAGCAGTGAGTATAGAGCAAAGCGTAAGGAGGAAACATCAACACCATCAGTTGATGGTTTTGGTCACAACACTACTGCATGCTCTGAAGTTTTACGAGCGATACCCATAGCACCCACGTCAGTTTCGGCCACCACAGGTTATTCTATGAACCAGTGTACTACTTCTGTAATAATATACTTCTGTAATAAAACACCGTTCTCAAATGACACCATTCTCAAATACTACAAATATTAAATTATTTTGCATGTGTCTCAGACATGTTCACCCAAATATCGCCCACTGGGACCAACGTCTCCTCAGTTCAGCAGACATATGGATCTCAACAGTCATGTCTAACATTAGAAAAGTTTCAAATTTCTCTGCAAGATGAACCCAGTGAGTGGCTACATAGAAATGATAGCTATGTCCCACGTACGAGGCCCAATTATGATTTACATTCACTCACGCCTGGTGTTGCTTTAAGTAATTACAAGCTGCTAAAAAAAACGAGATCGGTACCAAAGTATGGAAGCGGCCAAAAAGGAACAGTTGCTACAGCATAATAGAGACTACAAGAAGGTTAGAACAGGAAGCAAAAATATGAACCAAACTCCAAATTCCACAAACATGGCAAGAAGTGTTGATGTTGGCCCATCTCCGGAGGTACCTATTTCCACAGGTAAACATTCTTACAACAATTGTAAGACTTCCCCACTGATATCATGACTTTCCAATTTATCTCATGACCGTAAAACAAACATGTTGCAGATCGCCCAGTACATGATGAAGCAGGCCATATAGAGTATGATCCTGCCTTGTTCGAGCCTGCACACCATGATAATGATGATGAAGGTGCTTGAAATTTTGAGTGCAAATTGTGTTTTTGTGAGTGGTTTATGTACTGATGACATCTTCTCTTGCTCACATGCAGAGAGTCATTTGGATGAAAACACAAATGTGGGGACTGAAGATCACATCCTTGATGACAATGAAACAAGGCAATTTTTGAATGTTGATGGTATTGTCAAATATTTCAGAATGTTCATGGTTTTTTAATGTTTTTCCTATTGTGTTTTGTTAATTTATTTTCTTTTCTTTTCCTCGACATGCAGAATGTGCATTCGAATCTTATCGCATACCTGTGGGTGGTGTTGCTGAAAACAATATTGATGATCCATACGATGATGTGTACACTAACTTGTGAAAGTGCATATGGCCCCTTAGTGGTTTTGGTGATGATGACAATCACAATTTGGAGGTTTCATGTTTCCATTGAGTATTTGCAGGGCTTACACGAAGAAAAATCAAAAGAAATATAATACATGTCCCCTACGCAAACGATATGGTGAAAAGCTCAAATGGATAGCTAAATATATTTTATTTATCTTTGTCTTGAGTATAGGATCACCGTACTATCAAGAGGGACGTGTCTGTCAAGACAAATGATGCCTAGAAGTAATTTTTGGATGATCACCTAACTTTGAGAAAGAGCATTTTGCTCACTAACAAGGGTGGACGGAAATTCCGGTCCTGGGGTCGGAATTTCCGTGTTTTACAGAGAGCGACCGGAAATTGCATCGGATTTTCCTGTGGGGCTGAATTTTTTCAGCCTAAGTCCCCTGTGACCGGAATTTCCGGTCCCCGGCCGGATTTTCCGGGTTTCACAGAGAGAGACCGGATTAAATGTAGGATTTTCCGGTGTGACTCTCCGTACTGAGTTTGAAATAGGGTGGACCGGAAATTCCGGTCACCCCGACGGAATTTCCGGTCATCTGACAAGCATAACGGCTATTTTTGAGTGACCTCTATAAATAGCCCCCATACCCCTTCATTTGACTCTCTCGGTTCTCCACTGAAAGAAACACTTTGAGCTCGCCATTTTCACTCTCCCAACCTTCCTTGAGCCAATCTTTGAGAGGATTCAACTAGGGTTTGGATTGGGGAGAGATTTGAGTGAGAAAAGTGATTGGTTCATCTCTAGAAGCACTCAAGGCATCATTTGATTGGCAATCTCGTTTGTTACTCTTGGAGCTTGACTCCTAGACGGGTTTGAGGTTGCTTGGGAGTGTCTCAATTCGTGTGAGCACCCCAAGAAGTTTGTATTACCCTCTCTAGTGTGAGATTTGTGAAGGAAAGTCAATCTAGACCTTTGTGGTCGATTGATCGAGGAAAAGAGTTGGAAGAGACTCTACCCTTTGTGGGTTCCTCAACGGAGACGTAGCTCCTTTGTGGAGTGAACTTCGGGAATAAATCTTGTGTCTCATTTCCTTTACGCATTTCATATTGCTTTTCATATCTTGTATTGACCCGATCTATTTGCTTGTGTTGTTCCGCTGCTTCTAATCATATACACTAGCATCTAGGTCATCATTGCAAGGTTTCTATTCAAGTAAAATCTTTATCTAGGCTTTGAATTTTGAATCTCGAGCAACTCCACCTTGCTGTCGGAAATTCCTGAGCTGACCGGAAATTCCGTGTCCGGAATTTCCGGCTGGGCACCGAATTTCCGGCCTGAGCTGATTTTTGTGAGTTGAGAATTGTTTCAGATTTCGATCGGAGCCTATTCCCCCTCTAGGCATCCTAAAGACCTTTCAATTGGTATCAGAGCATAGGTCTCTTGATCAAGGCTTAACCGCTCAAGAGAAGGATGTCGAGGTATGGGATAGAAGAAGTGGATGTTGAAAGAGTTGAAGAAGAGGTGAATCCGTCGATTCAACCTCAAGGTGATGACGTGCAATCCGTCAAGTCGAGGACAAGTGCCAAGTCCAAAGGGAGCAACAAGTCAAAGAAAAGCTCAAAAGTCCAAGAACCAAAATCAAAGAAAGATGAAGAACCAAGCTCAAGCTCATCAGCTCAAGCTCAAGCTCAAGTTCAAGCTCAAGTGACGACTCGAGTGATGATGAAGACAAGCAAAAGAAGAAGAAGCGCAAGGCCAAATTGGCAAAGGAGATGTTCAAGGAGTGGATGGAGTTGAACATCGACGAAGAAAGAAGAAGAAGACCAAAAAGGGGTTTGCACAAATTCCTTTGAATTATGATGAATTCAATAAGTTTTCTTCTACAAATTTTCAATCAATTTATTTAGGAAAGGCTCCGTACTTTGATGGAACTAACTATCCTAAATGGGCTTATGATATGAAAATGCATCTTTTTCGGGCTTCACCCCTTTGCTTTGGGAGATTGTGAATGTAGGTGTGAAGGGTGCCCAAGAATGGAAAGATGACTCCGGAGCTAGCACAAGACTACTACCGCAATGCTCAAGCCGCTAGAGTCATCACAAGCTCCTTGTCACTACAAGAGTTCAACAAGATTCAAAATGTTGAAGTGGCAAAGGACATTTGGGAAATTCTCAAGGAGTCACATGAGGGAACCGACATGATCAAAGAGGGAAAGATTGATGTGATCAACAAGAAAGCTTGAGGGTTTGTCATGCTTGATGATGAAACCATCCAACAATGCTTTTGATAGGCTCATGGCACTCATCAATGAATAAGAGCTCTTGGTTGTGAAGATTGGAGTGATTTCAAGGTCACCAAGAAGATGTTGGATGCATACTCGCCAAACAACTATGCCATTGCCGCTATGATTAGAAGAGATCCATCCTATAGAAAGATGACACCGGTCCAACTTCTTAGTGAGCTCACACAACATGACCTAGCCGAGAAAATGGCAAGTGAGGCTCGCAAGAAAGAAGTGACAAAGACATAGCATTGAAGGCAAAAGAAGAAATGGATGAGAAGGTCAAGTCATCCAAGGGCAAGAAGGCCGATATCAAGTGATGAGGAAGAAAGCACCGATGAAGAGATTGTTCTCTTAATGAAGAAGTTCAAGAGTTTCATGAAGAAGAGAAGCTTCAAGAAGAACTTTGGTGGCAAAGACAAGAGAAGAACCAAGAAGAGGCCGTGCTATGAGTGTGGTGAGTATGGCATTTCATTGCCGAGTGTCCTAACAAGGACAAGAACAAGGAAGGGAAAAAAGAAGCAAGTTCAACAAAGAAGACAAGCCTCAAGAGTACAAGAAGAGCTTTGATCACAAAAAAAAGAAGTATCAAAAAGCAAGCTCATCTTGGTATGGAATGGATTTCAAGTGATGAAGAGTCCGAAGATGAAGAAATGGCAACCATACCATTCACAAGCCATCTTCTCATCCTCACGCCTCTTCAACAACCTCTCAAGTGATGATGAGGATGACGTCGCTCATGCTTCATGGCCAAGGGCGCTAAGGTGAAATCCAAATCCAACTACTCCTCCTCTATCTCTTCATCTAGTGACATAGAAAATGATTTTGAAGATGAAGAAGCTTGTTTGAGCTAGGTCTAATAGAGAAATTTGGAAAAGAAAGGCTTAAAGAAATTAAAAAAGCTTTGAAGAAATGATAAAAAGAGAAACCTCTCTTTCAATGCAAGAAGACTTGCTCATCCTTGAAAAGGAGAGAAACCTTGCATTGAAAGAGGAGTTAGCCGAAGAGAGATGTAAGGTTGAGAAGTTAGCTATTGACCTTGTCTCTAACTAATAACTCTAAAGAGAAGGCATCCAAGGATCTCTCCTTGGCAAATGACTCTCTTGCTAAACTAGAGAGTTTCTTATAGTAAACTTCAAAATAGCTTCTCATGCTTAGAGGTCAAACACAAAGATCTTGAAGTTAACTATAAAAACTCTTTTGGATAGCACCTCATCTCAATCTAAGGCTTCCCTTGATTCCAATGTCTCCACTAGTGAAGGATGTGCTAATGTGATAAATTGATATAAATGCTTGTCTCACTAACCTTGCCAAGCTAGAGGTTTTCCATCAAGGCTAAGGATGATCAAATCAATAGAACTGAACATGCTTGTAAGTCAGGATATTGCAATGATGAGAAATTCAAGGGCAAGCACCAATACACCACATGGAGACATCCCAAGGTGACCGATGGTCTTGGTCACACTAGGGGTGAAAAGGTGAATGACGGGGCACCTCATCAAGGGAAAGGAGCATGTCAACTTCGTGAAATCCAAGAACCTTGGTGAGTGGTGATGGATGTGGCTCATGGAGTGAAGAAGGGTGGTGTGAGTAAGGACACCACTCCTAAGGTGAAGGGTTGACAGAAGGCTAAGAGCAAGGTGAAGGCTAAGGATATTCATGAGCCATCACCTAGCTTACACAAATGATTACATGGTCACCATGGATGAGAAACAACAAAGTGGTGGTCAAGTATGTTGTGCCTACACTAAAAGGAACATTCTTTAGGAGTGTGTGGGTACCAAGAATGTTTTTCGGCTAACCTCAATGGCCCCAAATCTTTTTGGGGTACACTAAACCCCGAGCTTAACCTTGTTTTGTAGGCTTACTCCCTCCGTGGCACAGGATGGGTGCTTGATAGTGGATGTACAAATTCATATGACCCGGAGGAAAGGAGTTGTTCACTTCATTTGACCATACAACGAACCGTTGAAAAGATTGTATATGGAGATAATAGCAGGGGGAGGTAATTGGTCATGGTAAAAATTGCTATCTCAACCAATGACAGTGGCAATTTCAAATGTATATCTTGTTGAATCCTTAGGATATAACTTGCTTTCCGTTTCACAATTTGTGAAATGGGTTATAATTGTCTCTTTACTAAATGAGGGTGTGACCGTCTTCTCGAAGAGAGGATTCCTCTATTGCATTTACGGGTCGCTTGAAGGGTAAAAACTCTATTTGGTTGATTTCACAATTGATAGAGTGACACCCGAGACTTCTGTTTAGTGGCAAATATCTAGCATGGGTTGGCTTTGGCACCGCCGGCTTGCCTTCATGTTGGGATGAGGAACTTGGCCAAACTTCAAAAGGACGGGCACATCCTAGGACTAACCAATGTTGTGTTTGAGAAAGATAGGTTGTGTGGAGCATGTCAAAGCCGGAAACAAGTTGGAAGCTCCACATCCCGGCAAGAACGTCATGAGACCACAGACCTCTTTCAAGCTCCTACACATGGATCTTTTTGGTCCGTGGGCTTATATAAGCATTGGTGGTAACAAATATGGGTCTTGTTTATTGTTGAGATTATTCTCGCTTCACTTGGGTGTTCTTTTTGCCAAGAATAACAGTGAAGTGCGATGTGTTGAAAAAATTCATCAAGAGAGCTCAAAATGGAGTTTGAGTCAAGGTCAAGAACAAAGAAGTGACAATGAACCGAGTGTCAAGATACAAAGTGTGATAGAGTGTTCTTGATGAAGATGGGGATCAAAGCACAGTTCTCCGCTCTCCCTATACCCCTCAACAGAATGGTATAGTGGAGAGGAAGAATAGAACACTCATTGAACCCGCAAGAACATCTTGACGAGTACAAGACGCCGGACAACTTTTGGGCGGAAGCATCACATGGCATGTCATGCAATCAACCGCCTCTACCTCACAAGATTCTCAACAAGACCGCATATGAACTCCTAACCGGTAACTAGCTAAGGTGCCATGTACTTAGAGTTTTGGGTGCAAGTGTTTCCATAACTTACACAAAAAAGCCGCAAATAGTTTCAAAGTTTGCACCTAAGGTTGATGAAGGTTTCTTTCTTGGTTATGGTACTAAACGAACCATGCTCCGAGTTCTTCAACAAAACCAACCGTGTGTTGAACCGTCCGTAGATGTGAAATTTGATGAAACCAACGCTCTCAAGTAGAGCAGTTAATTCAGTCTGGTAGATGTAGAAGAGCTCCATATGAATCATCAAGAAAATGGGCAATTGGTGAAGTAAGACCCAGAGAAGAGACATCCCAAGAGCAAATGAACCATCCTCATCAATAAGAGTGAGCCATCCAATCACTCCCTCAAGTGCAAGAACAAGTTCAAGATCAAGCTCATCAATGGTGACAATCATGATCAAGATCAAGACAGTCAAATTCAAGGAAGTGATAAAGCTCAACATCCCCCCTATTGAAGATCAAACAATTGTCGATGCAAGTGA